>RCUC01132141.1:0-21402 GCA_003697995.1 Taxidea taxus jeffersonii | reverse complement strand
CTCTTGGCTGGGAGAACATGGCATGCTTCAGTGGCCAGGAGGCTTGACTATTGGAAAGCTCCCTCTGTTCCCCAGCTTCCAAGTCAAAGAGAAGCCTGGATTTCACATCAGGAGCCAGGTTTCCCAAGATCACAATTGCAGACCTGTGTTCTTCTCCCTCCCCTCCAGCGCCCGGCCCACGGACTTTGACTTCCTGAAAGTCATTGGCAAAGGGAGCTATGGGAAGGTGAGTGACACAGTGAGGTTGGGAGACCTGGGTCTTCCCTTCCCCGGCCTCCTCCACCCTCTGCCTGTCGCTTGCATGTACAAAGCAGGAGCTCACAACCTGTAGAATCACAGATGCAGGCCCAGAGCAAGCGGCTGATGGAGAGATCTGGAGCTCAGAGGAGTCATCCCTTGTGGGGCCTTACGTTTGTGCTTCTGCTCAGGTCCTGCTGGCCAAGCACAAGTCTGATGGGATGTTCTATGCAGTGAAGGTGATGCAGAAAAAGTCCATCTTAAAGAAGAAAGAGGTACCAGAGCTCGTTCGTGCTCAGGCATTTCCCCTCCTGTTTCTTGACCCCAGCCTAAGATGTTTTCCCGAGATGGGTCCCAGTGCTGAAGGACCCACGGGGCTGGGTGCAGCCATGATCATAGCAGACCAAGAGCCAGGTGGTGCTGAGGGTGGTGACCCTTCTCAGAGGACCCAGGCCAACCGGCTCATCCATAGGGCTTCGGGAGGACCCCATCCCGGCCCTCCACCGTCCCCTGGGAAACTCAGGGCTCCATGGCCTTGTCTAACTACCAGCAGCATCCCTGTATGTGTGGTGTTGGAGCCCCTCAAGCAACAGCCAACCCACAGTTCAAACTTCTTCAGCTGACTTGAGTCTCTCTTTTTTTTAAAAAAATATTTTATTTATTTATTTGACAGAGGTCAAAAGTAGGCAGAGAGGCAGGCAGAGAGAGAAAGAGAGGAGGAAGCAGGCTCCCCGCAGAGCAGAGAGCCCGATGTGGGGCTCGATCCCAGGACCCTGGGATCATGACCTGAGCTGAAGGTAGAGGCTTAACGCACTGAGCCACCCAGGCGTCCCTGACTTTAGTCTCTTTAACTCCAACCCCCTGAGGGGGATAGAGCAGACCAGGAGAGAGGACTATCAATCAGAGGACTGAGGCAAGGGAATTAATGTTAACAAGGACATCCTGAGGGCGGATAGCAGAGGTCTTTAGGGAGGAGATGGCCTGGCACCCGGCCTCGAATGTGCGGCATCCAGGCAGGAAAAACAGCATGAACAAAAGCACGAGTGGGACTCCTTTTATGCCTTAATCATGTGTGCTTTCCTTATCGCCCCTGGAGAGAGGGTCAGAGGTTCCTGACCCAGGGGATGGAGCTGGATGCACGAGACTGGGGATGAGGCTGACCATTCAGAACCCTGGCCACTAGGCAGGGAGCCTGGCTTTGAGGGCACTAAGGAGCCACAGTGGGTATTTAAGCAGGGGCATGAGAAAGTCCTGGGCAGGGCAACCACATGAGTGAGTGAGGCCACGTGGGCTGTGCTAGGGCTCAGGGGGCTGTATGGGTGGTGACATGTGCCCCTGCCTATGACCCCACAGCAGAGCCACATCATGGCGGAGCGCAGTGTGCTACTGAAGAACGTACGGCACCCCTTCCTTGTGGGCCTGCGCTACTCCTTCCAGACGCCTGAGAAGCTCTACTTCGTGCTGGACTATGTCAACGGGGGAGAGGTGGGTGGAACCCTAGGGAGGATTCCCTGGGAAGGGCTCTTGAATGCCTGGTGTGTACCAGATTCTGGAATGATCTCACCTCATCCTCACAATAGACCCATTTTGTAGCTGAAAAACTGAGGCTCAGGAGGTAACTGCCTTGCTTGCTCATGGCCGCCCAGCCTGTCCCTGACAGAGCCAGGATTTGAATGCAAGTCTCTTTGGCTCCCAGCCCTCCCCCCCATTTCTTGACTGCCCCCACACAAGGCTGCCCAGACTCACTTCAGCACACCTGGGCAAGGTCAGTGTTAGTGGAGTTCTGTGGTCAAGATTTCCAATGCCCTCTTTTTCACACCACAGGCCACTGCGGGGGTAGGGGGGTGATGGGTCCCTGTGGTGAACAGAGACCCAAAGCCACCTGGTGACCCAGAAGCACAGCAGGGATCAGCTGGGCTCCATCCTGGACTGTCTGTCTGGGCAGGTGATCCCAGATTGAACCTGTATGACCTCATGACTTTTGATACCAAGAGGTGGGTTTTGCTCTGGATCCCTAAGTCTCCTGGTAGAGGTAAAGGCCTTTCCCAGGCCATCAAAATAGGCCAAAACAGTTGGCACCCAGACAGACATAGGCTGGGCTCAGTTTGACAGCTCTGAGCATCTTACTACCTGGGGCAAGGAAAGATGCATCATTGAATGACCCAGGGTCCAATGGCAGCTCTGCCAGTTATGAGCTACCTGGCCTTGGGCAAGTCACCTGACCCCTCCCAGTTTTCTCTTAGGTGAAACTGGCATCATATTTGATACCCTAAATGTAGTCAAGAGAATTAAATGAAGTAAGAGACATGAGAGGGTCTGACTTTGACCCTGGAATCTGGTAGCTGCTCAATCCATGCGAATTAATTTCTCCTGCTGACACTTTGGACACCCATGACTGCTCTGTAGGGTGGGGACCAGCATGCCCTCCCCCACTTTTTAAGTAGGCTCTGTGCCAGCACAAAGCCCAATGTGGGGCTTGAACTCATAACTCTGAGATCAGGGCCTGAGCTGAGATCAAGAGTCAGATGCTTAACTGACGGAGCCTCCCAGGCGCCCCAAGTATGCCCCTGTCCATCTGAGTACATTGCAGCTCAGAGAGTGGGTGACTCACCCAGTTGCCCCCCACCCTGCTCTCTAGGAGCTGGAGCCCTCCACCCAGAGACCCTCTCTCACACACCTGCTCCCTTCCAGCTCTTCTTCCACCTGCAGCGGGAACGCAGGTTCCTGGAGCCCCGCGCCCGGTTCTACGCTGCCGAGGTAGCCAGTGCCATTGGCTACCTGCACTCCCTCAACGTCATTTACAGGTGAGTCCCGCCTGTGGCTCCGAGCCAGCTCTGGCCTTTCTGCCACAAATGCCAGGGGTTGTGTGGACCCCTAGGTCCTGGTGAACTTGCCCCTTTGTCCAAGGAGGACGACTCAGCAGTGGGAGTAGAGTAGGAGCTTCCTTTCTGGCATCAAGTGCCCATTCTCCTTGGGCTCTCCCTCCACATCTCTGTGAGCCACCAGGAATAGTCCACCTGCCAGGACCCTGGGTCCCCTGCTCTCCTCATTAAGGGAGACATCACAGTGCTCTTTTCTCTTGTTTTCTGCAGGGATCTGAAACCAGAGAACATTCTCTTGGACTGCCAGGTTGGTGTGTGTGTGTGTGTGTGTGTGTGTGAAGTTTGCGGGGGGCAAGTGGAGGCTCTTGGATTTTGTAGTTTCTCTGTGTCTTAGATTGGGTCGCCTGGAAACAGGGGTTTTGGAATGTTGAGTGCAGAGGGTTATTGGGGAATGCTCTTAAGAGATCCAGTTTTAAGGGAGTGAAGAGGCAGGACTGGGCAGAGAAGGAAGCCCACCTGCATTGTGGTTGCAAATGAGGTTGCCTTGGCTGATCTTACAGGGGTGGGGAGGGCTCAGGCTGGGACGACTCTTTAGAACCATTCTAAACTGAGGCAAGGAGTCTGGGCTTTTGTGCCCTCACATTGACCGTCACTGGGTGTGGATTGCCCCTTGGGAGGAGTGTAACTTTGGGTGAGAGGAATGTCCCAGAAGTGGTGTATGGGCATGACAGCTCCTAAAGGGGGGATCTGAGCAGAGCCCCACAGTGTCCACTCACTCCGTGACCTCCACCAGCCACCCAGCCGCCCAGCTGCCACATGATATAGTTGCTTTCTGAAACGCCTGCTCTCTGTTAAGGGAGCTGCCACCACCAGTCCCCTCCAATGAGGATATTCATGGAGCTGCCATGTTGTAGGGCATGGGTCTAAGTCTGTGATAAGCTAGGGGGGAGGGGGCGGGCAGACAGTGGAATGGTACCCCCCACCTTGCCCCTTGTACCGCTCTTGGCATCCAGTCTAGGATCTATGGGTCTCCAAGTGGAGCCTATAGCCTGTGCCAGCGGCATGAGACTTCCCAGCTGCTCCCCTGGGGTGAAGCATCTGGGCTTTGGGTTAGGCCTGATCATCCCTTTAGCTTAGACCACCTTCCAGCCCCTGCCCACCCTCCTCTGCAGGGACATGTGGTACTGACGGATTTTGGCCTCTGCAAGGAAGGGGTAGAGCCTGAGGAGACCACATCCACGTTCTGTGGCACCCCTGAGGTAAGCCAAACCTTGTAGGAGAGGTCAGAGGCCAGGCCATGAGTAGTTGAGCTTCAACTCTGCTTAGAGCCAACAGGTTCCACTGGGGTGGGGGAGGCCCATTCCTGTCGCCCAAGCCCTTGCCCTGAGCTGGCTTGTCCTCTGCCTTGATTTCCTCTTCTGTCTAATGGGGGTACCAGCTCTGGGGGCTGCTGGGGAGGTTCTGCAGCAATGCCATCCTAGAGGAAGAGAAATAGCCATGCAGACTCTATACTCGAGGTAAAGTTTTTCGGCAGCCACATTTAAAAAGTAAAAAGAAACAGGCAGAATTCATTTTTGTAATATATTTTAATTAACCCAGTATAAACAAAATATTGTCATTTCAATATACAATCAATATAAAACTGTTGAGATAGGTTATTCTTGTAGCCACACGCGACGAGTGGCTGCCATGTTGGACAGCTTGCTCTACAGGGTGAAGTCCATGTGCGGCAGGAGGGCTTGGCCTGACAAGTTAAGATCAGGGCTGGCAAATATAAAATGCTGGTCCACTCCCCTCTTCCAGCTGCCATGAGCCTGGGGGGCTAAAATCTGTGGGTCTCAGCAGTAATCCATACATGTCTGTGTGTCCTGCCAAGGCCTCCCGGGAGCCTTGCAGGTGGAAACCTTTCCCTGGGCTCCCAACAGTGTTGACCCTTGGACCTTGGACCCAAAGGGGTTCCCAGTTGACTGATATCTGGGTGGGGGCTGGGAGGCAGAGGCTGTAGGACTGGGAAGTGCCTCCTGATCTGGCATGGGACAGGACTTTATCTGCTCTGTTGTTCTCGGTATGCTAGAAAACCTGGATCTCAGATCTCAGCTGGGCCTCCTCCATTTGGTTTTGGAGCAGCTGATGGACAGGTGATGTCTCTGAGCAGGAGCCATTGTCTGTGTTTGCGTATATGGCAGGGTGTCCACTGGACAGAGCTGGTGTCCCAAAGCCTGACAGCCCAGCCATCCCTTCCTTGGACATTGCCAGGGGTGAGGAGCAGGGCATAGGACATCCTGGATTGTGGAGGAGACATGGGGCTCCAACACCTCATCTCTTCCATAAGTCAGCTACTGCTGTAATGCCAGGAAGCACAGACAAGAGTACCTGTGGTTGCTCCCATTGTTCAAGGCCTACACACATATCCTGTTACGCCCAGATGAGCACATAGCCTTAAAACAGCCCCCAGGGAGGGATCTTGCAACCCCATTTTACAGAGGAGGAAATCAAGGTTCTGGGAGGTTAAATGAGCCCTACTTAGGGCTCAGGTCTGGGTAACTTCCTGTCCCTCCCACATTCACACAGTCTCTCCAAATGGCTCTTGTCCATTGCTGAGACTCAATGCAGAGATGCCAGACTAAGGGGTCACCACGCCCTTGGGTTCGGCAGAAAGCACAGATCTGCCTCAGGTACTCTTGTTGGAAGGCACAGCTCTGTGGCATGCATTCATCTGTCACTAGGAACTCAGGTGTCCCCTCCTCTCTCCTGACTCCTGTGCATCTCTCTGTTACTGAGGTTTCCAGTACAAGTATGTGCCGCATTTCCTTACACTTCAGCATTAGTCTCTCCAGGGCACTGTGAGTACTCACAGGGTTTTCTGGTTCCTAGGACATCGATAGGATGCTTTTGTGCAAATTAGATAAAGGCACCCTCTTGGGCCCATTAATTAGAAAGTTACTCCATTAAACATTAATCAAGTTGCCAGATATAACCCTATCCTAGGGTTATGGCTTGGTGAGTTAATCACAGCCAGGCTTACATCTCTCTATATCCTTTTGGCTGGTACTTTTGGATAGTACACCACTTATACAACTGTATAAGTCTACCTTTGCACATTGGCAAAGGGTCAGGCACAAGCAGGCCTTTGGCAGATGGATGATGATTGAACATATGCATAGTCAAGTGAATATCACAGCAGGATCAACCCCTGGTGATCTTTTCTTCTAAGTACCCTGTTAACAAATGGGGAGACTGAGGCCGAGTGTCTTTAAGATAAATGTATTTTCTCCTCAACAGTACTTGGCTCCAGAAGTGCTTCGTAAAGAGCCTTATGATCGGGCAGTGGACTGGTGGTGCTTGGGGGCCGTTCTCTACGAGATGCTGCAAGGCCTGGTGAGTGGGGTGTGAGCATCTATAAGGGACATGTGGCTCCAGGAAGAGAAGGGGGTGGATCTCTCCCTTGTGTGGCCTCCTCCAGCTCCTTAAGGAACCGAATGAGCCATCTCTCTACTCCAAGCTCAAAAAGATGATGTCAGGATTATGGATGTTTCTTCAATAAGGTCAGTTAGCACTTTATAACAAACCATCTCATCTATGACCCCTTCGGCACCGAGAAACAGCCTTGGGAGGCTGCCACTGGAGGAAATGGAGTTGTTCTTATTTCCTGAGAGGGAAACTGAGGCCCAGAAAAGTCGCAGTGCCAGTAGTCTATGGAACCAGCCCTGGGCCCGGTCCTAGGCTGCCTGTTCAGGGGGAGACTTGTTTAGACTTACCCCGGCAGACACTGCTCTAGGCTGGCTTCTCCAACAGAATGTAGTGGGTATGAGAGAATGGGCTTCATGGAGTCAGGAAGAAAAAGTGGAAGCAGGGGGAGGCAGGATGAAGAGTCTCAGGAAAGAGTGGGCTCTGGGCATGGAGTGGCTCCTGGCTCTCTTCCTGGCCGTGTGGCTCAATCTCTTGAGCCTTGTCTCGCCCAACAAATTACTACCCGTCTTCAAAGCCAGCTGTGAGGCTAGGGTGGAATGATGAGGGGAAAAGTGTTCACTTTGCAAAGCACCGATTTGGTGCCCAAGCTGGGTTAAGAGAGCTGGGATAGGGGATGCTCCTGGGCGGTCCCCCCTTAGCCTTCCCAGCGGCCCTCACCCGTATGCCGGAAGTGAGGTCTCTGTTTCTCTCCAGTCTGTGGCGTGAACCATTGCACAAGACGCAGTCTGGCTGAATCCTTCCATTACCTGGCTTTGAGCCAAGTATCCCTGAGACCTTTCCCCACTTTAGCATGGATGAGCCTCCAGCTTCTCTATCTCTCTTTCATCAGCCACCATTCTACAGCCAAGACATGTCCCAGATGTATGAGAACATTCTGCACCAGCCGCTGCAGATCCCTGGGGGCCAGACTGTGGCTGCCTGCGACCTCCTGCAAGGCCTTCTCCACAAGGACCAGAGGCAGCGGCTGGGCTCCAAATCAGACTTTGTAGGTGAACTGCCAGCAGAGCACTAGTCCCTGATGAGGGTGTTCAGCTTCCTGAAGAAGCAGCTCAGAAGCCCAGTGATGGGCATCTAGCTCCCCTCCAAAACCAGGCATTGCAAACTCCTTCATTTGGAAATTCACAGCTGCTACTACTGCTTCATTGCATCCTTTAGTCCAGTTCTTGAATTCATCCAGTGTTTACTGAGCATCTACTATGTGCCAGGCATTGAGCTAGGTTCTAGCAATTCAGTGGGCTGTGTATATGCCCTTGTTAAGTTGATTGGGGAAGGCAGACAACAAACAAACATTATGGTATATAATGATTACAGAGTGTGACAAGTACCAGGAAATAAATGAACAACGACCCAAGATAGACAATAATGGGAGGGAGTGAATTTACACTGGCATGGTGAGGTAGGCCTACTCGGAGGAGGTGACAACACTTTTTTTGCACACAGCATGTGCAAAAGTCCTGTGGCACGAACAAGAAGAGTGGTCCACTTTGGTGGATTTTGAACAGGGCTCTGGCAAGACCCAATTTCAGTTTTTTTTTTTTTAAAGATTTTTATTTATTTATTTGACAGACAGAGATCACAAGTAGGCAGAGAGGCAGGCAGAGAGGAGGAAGCAGGCTCCCCGCGGAGCAGAGAGCCTGACATGGGGCTCGATCCCAGCACCCTGAGATCAGGACCCGAGCCGAAGGCAGCGGCTTAATCCACTGAGTCACCCAGGTGCCCCCCAATTTCAGTTTTAAGATAGTCCTCTGGTTTCTATGCAGAGAGAGGACCAGACTTGGTTTTTGCCAGTGCTAGCCAGGGCATTCAGTATACAGAGATGAGTAATTCACTCTTGATTTCTATAATGAATTCAGGATTTTTAAAATTAAAGTAGAACTTGAAAAATAATCTTATATTCTCTAGTCAACAAAAGATAATTTGAATTTATAAAAGAAAGACCATAGTGCTTTTCTCCCTGGAAGTTTGCTTTCTCTTCCAGCAGAGTGGTTGTGATACACGGACAGACTACCTGGGTTCAGATCCCTCTTCCACCTTCCTAGTCTTTCCTAGTTGCAGAACCTTGGGCAAATTGTATAACTTCTCTCTGTAAGCTTCAGTTTCCCCATCTGCAGTGATAACACCTAGCTCACAGATGCTATACAGATCATGTGAATTAATATATACAAAGCCCTTAGGCCAGTGCCAAGTGTTGGTACCTGGAACCCCACATGCCGGATACCATGAAGTGTAACAAACATTTAGGGCATTTTCCACCCATCCCTGGCAAGCTTAAAGAAGGGGACTCTCATGAAGACTAGTCCACGTCTTTCAAGTGGAAATTTGCATCTTAAAAATATGTATGATTTTTCAAATAAGGGATACATTCCCATAGATCAAAACTCAAAGGATATTAAGAAAAAGTCCCTTTAGTTACCCAGTTCCTTAATTTACAGGCAACCAGTGTTAATCCACTTCTTGGGTCCTCAAGATCTTTTGGATCTGTCTATTTAACAACCACATGGGGCATGGGGTGGGGAACATTTATGATGTAGGGATCTGGAGAATCATTCCTTGCCAAACACGCATAGAGAGGGTCCTGCTGGGATAGGAGGAACTTGATGCTGACATTGGCTTAGATTAGAAAAGAAGTAGTAAATGAGGCCCAGGGCTGAGTCCTAAATTCTGGTCTCCAGGAAACTACAGTTTTTCTTGGGGCTTTACTTCCATTACCTTCCTTATTGAGCTGATGTGGTCTATTTCTCCGGTTTGCATTCTAGAAGAATCAAGATGCACTGAGGCAGGTGGATGGGGTGGGAAGATCCCTGGGAACCCCAAAGGCAGGTTCTGCAGTCTTGTTCACTGACATACCACTACAGTGTCCCATGGTGCTGGCATAGAGTAGGTGCTCAGTAAATAGCTGAGGAATGAATGAATGCTATAGGGGAAAAGGGTTTGGGTTCTAGATGATGGTGAAGGGAAGAGGCCTGGCTGCAGAACAGCCCTTTGTCCCATGAAACCAGCTGGAATTACAAGTCACTCTCCCAGTAAAGGTTTTAGAGCTTAACAGCCAGTTGCCAGTAGAGTTGCAGCTCCAGGACATGAAGAGTCAGGGGGGTGGGGGTGGGGAGGAGTGCCGTAGGGAGGGCTACTTGTGATTGGCACCTTCTTCCTACAGCTTGAGATAAAGAATCATGTATTCTTCAGCCCCATAAACTGGGATGACTTGTACCACAAGAGGCTGACTCCACCCTTCAACCCAAATGTGGTAAGAGGCCACTGTGTTCCATATTCTGGTTTTCCGGGGCCGGTGGGAGAGATCTGGGCCACTCTCCTTCTACAGGTGGGATAAGGTCCACATGGTAAGTTAGAGGCAAAACGGAGTCCTGACTGCCAGTCCGGCTCTGTGTGATGAGCTACACTGCCCCCCCCTTCATTCTCAGCACCAATAACCTTCACTGCAGAGCCCTTTACAATGTTTAAAGCACTCTCTGGGGGCTCCTGGCTGGCTCAGTCAGTGGAACATGTGACTCTTGATCTCTGAGTTGTAGGTTTGAGTCTCATGTTGGGTATAGAGATTGCTTACAAATAAAGTCTTAAAAAAATAAGTAAATAGGGGCACCTGGGTGGCTCAGTTGGTTGGGCACATGTCTTCAGCTCAGGTCGTGATCACAGGGTCCTGGGATCGAGCCCCACATCATGCTCCTTGCTCAGCGCTGCTTCTCCCTCTCCCTCTGCCTGCCGTTCCCCTTGCTAGTGCTTTCTCTTACTCTCTCTCCCTGTCAAATAAAGAAATAAAATCCTTAAAAATTTTTAAAAAATAAGTAAATAAACCCCTCTCTCTCACATAGCACATCCAGATGGAACCAAGCCCTATAAAATTCTTTTTTCCCCCTGGTAATAAAAATGACATATATTCATTATAGAAAGTGTGTAGGGGCTCCTGCGTGACTCAGTCAGTTAAACATCTACCTTTGGCTCAGGCCATGATCCCAGGGTCCTGGGATGTAGTCCCACATTGGGCTCCGTGCTCAGTGGGGAGCCTGCTTCTCCCTCTCCCTCTGCCTGCTGCTTTGCCTTCTTGTGCTCTCTATCTCTCTGTCAAATAAATAAAATCTTAAAAAAAAAAAAGTGTATAAAACAGAGTTTAAAGCAGCAAGGCAGAAAAGCTTCTTATCTCACTGCCCAAGTGAAATTCCTGCTGGTATATTCCCTCCTGTCTTTTTCTGTGTGTTTTTACATAGATCATACTTAATACATATAGGTATCTTCTCCCCTTACCTTTCTTTTCTTACTAGAAACTAATGTCATTATTTCCCCCAAATCATAAAAAACTTTATAAGTATCGTTTTATTTATTGTTTTAAAGATTTTATTCATTTATTTGACACACAGAGAGAGAAATCACAAGTAGGCAGAGAGGCAGGCAGAGAGAGAGGGGGAAGCAGGCTCCCTGCTGAGCAGAGAGCCTGATGCGGGTCTGGATCCCAGGACCCTGAGGTCATGACCTGAGCCCAAGGCAGAGGCTTAACCCACTGAGCCACCCAGGCACTCTAGAAGTATCATTTTAAATGGCTACATAATATTTCAATCCTCTGTTGGTGATGTAATGTATTCAACCATGCTCCTAATGGTGAACTTTAGGTTATTATCATTCTTTCTTTATCATAAAAGTACTGATGAACACTTTTTTTTAAAAAAAGATTTTATTTATTCATTTGGCTGACAGAGATCACAAGTAGGCAGAGAGGCAGGCAGAGAGAGAGAGGAGGAAGCAGCCTTCCCGCTGAGCAGAGAGCCTGATGCGGGGCTTGATCCCAGGACCCTGGGTGGGATCATGACCTGAGCCGAAGGCAGAGGCTTTAACCCACTGACCCACCCAGGCGCCCCTGATGAACACTTTTTAAGTGTGTATCTTTGACCAGGGTTCCAGTTATTTCCTTAAGATGGATTCCAGGTAGGGAATTACCAGGTCAGAGAATGTGAACCTTTTTAAGTTTTTTCTTTCTTCTTCTTTTTTTAATTTTAAATAATCTCCCAATTTTAAGTAATCACCCAATGTGGAGCTTGAACTCAAGACCCTGAGGTCAAGAGTCGCCTGCTCTTCTGACTAAGCCAGCCAGACACCCCCGAGGCTCTTGATTCCCTAACTGTGATGGGGAGTAAAATCCACTTCCTACCAGCAGGGTCTGCTGGAGAATTCTCTTTCTTCCTTTCTGCAATGTGTGCAATTGTTACTGTTTTTAGCTTTGCAAATTTGTTAAGTAAAACATGGCATCTCATACGGTTTTAATTTCTTTTATAGTGAAGGTGATTACTGCTTAATTAGCAGTGTTAATTAGCGCTGATATTAATTAGCGGTGGTAGTGTGCATGAAAGGAGCCCCATTTGAAGCAGACATTGGAGGTTCTCTCAGCCACTTGCAAAGTGTCCAGCAGTGTCAGGCTGCTTGCATCCATGTAGTTTGCACACCTCAACGCTGCCAATGTTTGCTATTTACACTTCGCCTTTTGTGAATTACCTGTGCGTGAACGTCTCTTTGAGCATCAGAGTCTTGACAACGGTTGTCAGATAGGATACACTTAGTCCAGGTAGCTGGAAAGATTCCTTATGGGAGTGTGAAAAAGATCCTGATGATAATATTGAATGTACACCTTAGAGAGAGAATAATATAAAAAAATGCTAGACAGGGAGGTAATAGCATGTAGCGAGTGGACTATAAAGTGAGACATACTGGGGGTGGATTCCTGGTTCTGTTGTCTACGGCTGGGAGACCTTGAATACGCATCTTTAACATCAGTATCATTTGTACAAAACAGAAAACATCTGTCTTGTCTAGGACCATACAGCTATCAAGAGCCAGGGCCAGGATCCACACTCTGGTCTTGGAACCCTGGTCCCTGAGCTGGGACCCCCGTGCCCTGTGGCCTTTTTGAGAAGCTGGAAACCATGGTCCGTTTGGTTCTACAGCCTCAGGCTTGCATACTCAAGCAGATCTGTGGACCCTTCCGCTTGCTCACCTGTTCATCTCAGAAAACCCAGGTGGCCTAGTGTTCTCCAGAGGCTGTGCCTTCTTCACAAAGAGGCTGGTTTATTTAGCTCATGCTGTCTAATAAGCCACCCAGCAAACTAGGTGTCTTAAAACAATTTTGTATTTCATCCCAATTCAGTGGGTTGGTTGGGTGAGTTTTTTTGGCCGGTGCCAGGCCAGCCAGTTTCTGTTGGGCTCTGTCATTCCAGTGGTCTAGAACTGCCTCACCCAAATGCCGGGCAGTTGGCCAGCATCTGGGGCAACTGCATTCTCCTTCCGAGGCCTCTCCTACTCCAGCAGACTTGGACTTGTTCACTTCACTTGTTCAGACTTGGACTGGGCTTGTTCACATGGTGGCCTAGGGTTCCAAGGGCAGCAGGAGAGAACAACTCCCAGTGTGTGTTTTTCAAGTCTTGGCTTGCTTCCCATCTGGTAACGTCCCATTGTCACAAACAAGTCACATGGCTAACCTGTATGAAAGGTATGAAGAGCTGGACTCCACCTCTGAATGGCGAATGGAGGATGTGTGACCATTTTTACATTCTCACACCCAGGTCTTCTTCCCCAATGGAAAAAACAGCCAGTCACTCTCTACCATATTTATTTGATCTTCTTCACAATGCCTGACAGCACCCCAGATTGTCTATTTATGTACATGTTCATTATCAGTCTTCCTACCCTCTGCATAATATAGGCTCCCTGAAAGCAGGGGCCCATTCTGTTTTGTTCTCTCCTATATCCAGGGCTATGAACAGTGTCTGGTGGGCATTCAGTAAGTGTATGTTGATTAGATTTGTCTGAGCGTTGGTGTGGAGCAGGCAGGGTACCAGGAGGTTGGAGGCACTGACACGTGGCTTGTGGGCCACAAAATAAAATGACTAACATAAACACATCTGTCAATGGCAGCTAAAAGTGGGTGTCCACGAGGCCCTCAGAAGGGAGACCTAACATCCCTCTCAGGTCTTGTGGGTTCCCATCTCACTGTTGGTTTCTATTCACAGGCAGGACCTGCTGACTTGAAACACTTTGACCCCGAGTTCACCCAGGAAGCTGTTTCAAAGTCCATTGGCTGCACTCCTGACACTGTGGCCAGTAGTTCTGGGGCCTCGAGTGCATTCCTGGGATTTTCCTATGCACCAGAGGATGAGGCCATCTTGGACTACTAGAAGAGAAGCATTCCTAGCGCTGGTGTAACCACTGAAGAGACAGCTGGTATCCCTCAGGAATTACCTTCCTTACCTAATGCTGCTAGTAACAGAGACTCAGAATAACAAGGACTTATATAAGGTTACATATATCTTTCCAGCAAATAAAGGAAGAATATTGTTAGGTGGTCCAGGGCTGGTTGGACAGGTCTTCAGATACTGAGGCTTTCTGTATCTCTGCTGTGCCGTCTTTGGCAATTGGCTTCCAATATTACGATTGCTGCATTGTCACAAAGTGGTTACTGGAGCTCTGTAGTCACTGCTTCTGTGTCCTGGGCAAGGAGAATGGAGGCAAGGAGGGGAGAGCAAAATAGCACCTTTACAGAGCTTCCCCAGAAGCACTCACCAATGGCTCCTGCTCATTAGCCATCCACTCCTACCTGTAATGGAGACTAGGATATGTGGTTTATTAGCTGGGCACATTACCACCCCTAAAAACACAGGCTCTGATACTAAGGGAGAAGGGGGAAATGTGGGGTAGGCAACCAGCATCTCTCTACCAAAGGACCTCTTAGTGTTTGGATTTTTATCTCCACATGTAAAATGACAGAGATGTCATTTTATATGTCACCTGTAGGCTATCCCCTGACATGCTCTCATTTTTCTCTGTTGATGGTCTTTTCTTGTTGTGGGTGGTATTGGACATTTGTTTTTAGGTTTGCCTGCCTGACATCTGAACCCTTTCCTATGTCCAGAGAATTTCCTAGCTTGCGAGCCCTGATGAAGGGCAGTAATTACCTCTACTTACAGTGGCTGAAAATGCTAGATAACTGACTTTCCCAGCCTCCCCTGCTGTGAGGGCCAGGCATGTGGCCCAGGGATGCACCTGTGCCAGATTTTGACTCAAGGAAGGGACTAGAAGCTTTCATGTGGTAACTATGGTAACAGTACCCACAAAACTGAGTAGGATGGATCATATTGCCTTATTTCCGTGGCAAAGTGGTTCTTTCTTTTTTCTTTTGTCCCCCACAGACCTGTGGTTCATGAGCTACTTCAGGGTGGGCTCATTGGCTTTTTGGCTTGTGGATAAGGTGAGAACTTTAACATCAGTGTGTGCTGGTGATTTTACTGCTTTTTCTTCCTAACCCCCCTCTTTCTCTTCCATTCTTTTTGGCTCAGCTTCTTGCCCCAGAAATAACAGGGGATGATGCTGGAAAACACACCAATGACACTAACACTGACCTACTGAAATTCCAAGCTGTATCATGAAGAGTTACTGTTAGCCTATGACATGTGCTGAGATCTTTGAAAGAAACACTCTGATTTGGTTTCCATCATAACAGCAAATGGAACATGATGGAGAGGCCTATTCCCCCAACTTCCCAAGGCAAAAAGCAAGAGTATAATTGTCAGTAACATGATAGTACTGTCAAAAGTATACAACCTGCTATTAGAGGTTGTGAAACACATCATGCTTCCATGTGGCCTAAGACTGTAAAGTCACAAAATTTTCACCAGGATAGAAAATAAAAATGGAGAACTATGATATCGAATGGATCATGCTTCATCTATGTTTACTGAGCACTTTCTGATCTTTACATGCATTATCTACAATCCTCACAATAAAGCAGCATTTAGAAATTATTAACCGCACTTTACAGATAAGAAACATTCATTCTGATAGATTAAGCAACTTGCCCAAGGTCACCCAGCTGGTACAAGGCACAGCTGGGAACTGAACTTGGTGGCTGCTGATTTTTAAACCCGGTGTTCTCCTGCAGGCTGCAGCAGTGGGACAAGCGCTCTGAGCATGTCCGCCTCTGCTTTTCTAGCAAACACTGACCGTACATCAGGTGGAAGAACTCCAAACCTATCCAAACCCTCAAGTGGCACAGCCTACGCCCTCTCTAGTGGGAATACATCATTTCCATCTTCCTAATTTTGTACCAAAATACAGCATCCCCTTGAAGAGAATCCTCATCCTCTTCTCCGCTTTTTAACTTTGCAGTGACAGTAGTCTTAGAAAGGCAAAGAGAGGGGCACCTGAGTGGCTCAGTGGCCTCTGCTTTCGGCTCAGGTCCTGGGATCGAGCCCCGCATCGCATCGGGCTCTCTGCTCAGCGGGGAGCCTGCTTCCTCCTCTCTCTGCCTGGCTCTCTGCCTACTTGTGATCTCTCTGTCCAATAAATAAATTTCAAAAAAAAAAAAAAAAAAGGAAGGGAAAGAGGGTTGTGTGTTTCAAGTTCCTAAAACCGCTACTACTCTGTACCTACTGAAGATCGCAACAAACATAAATGTAAACCCAAACTGCGGGTTGTCTCTCTGCTCTTGGTTTGAACCAGCGAGGAAGTGGCATTGCAGTCCACACTCTCTCAAGGGCCGGCAAGGGGCGCTGCCCTGGAGAATTTTGATGGCGATGGCAGAGCAACCTCGATGCGGCTTTGGCGGTCTGGCAGAGCAGTTCCTTTTCCAGCCCTTGCCTTAATGAATATTACTCTACTTAATGAATATCAATCATATCTCTGTTCATCCGGGCCGCCTTTCAGACCATCTCCGGGCCCTCACAGCTCCCTTAATAATACAGTTTATATTATCACTGTTTGGTAGGATCTGGCCAAGGTCTAACTCCCTGTCTGGGGAGGCCCAGAGGGCGGGCTCACGACCATAAGCCGGGCCTGGCGCGGGGACACTCAGAGATGCAGGGCTCATCAACGAAGAACTATCTCGAGTGACCATTCGCATCCCCAAACCTGCCCACCCTCCCCCAGGAGGTCTTCCCCGGGCTCCCAAGACCCTGAGTCCCTTCCGCGCAGTGAACGGAGACCCTAATCTGGGTTCGAGGCAGCTGCACTCTGACGCAGGGTCCAAGCCTCCCCTGCGCTCTGCACCTGCGCCCCTGGGGTCCAAGCTGGGGCATCCCCCCGCCACCCCATCGGAAGCCTTCACTCTTCTCCCTCAGGGTGGAGCGAAGTTTGGGTCCTAGGGTCCTACCATTTTTATCAGTCTCTAAGAATACTTGACGTTAAAGGACGAAGCGAGGTGGGCTTGTCTTTCGCTTAAAGTTAATTCACGTTCTGTTTGGGTTTACCCCTCAGCCAACATAATGGTACAGTCCTATATTGGCTCCCCGCCCCCCGCCCCCGGCCCCGCCCCCCGGCCCCGGCCCCGCCCCCCGTCCTCCAGCCCCGTCGCGCTCAAGGCGGAATGGCGTCTTCCGTTCTGTCGTCATTACGTTGCTCCGGCGTATGTCCCCGCCCCAGTGCGCCTGCCCGGCGCGCCGCCTCGCCACCGCCGTTGCTAGGAGGCCTAGGATACCTGGCCGCGGGATGCTGGGCGGTGACAGGTGAAGATGGTGGTCACTGGGCCTCAGGTAAGAAGGTCTCCGACTGGGCTGAGCTTGCCGGGCCGTTGGGGCTGCCTGGGAGCTGGCGAGGGTCTCGCCGGCCTGTTCCTGAGGCCTTTGGGCCAGTCTAGTGGAAAATCGAGATTGGTTGGGGTAAACTGGGGCCGCGGTTGTAGGCCTGGATTCCGAACCTTGCACTGGGTTCAAATCCCCATCGCCTGCAACTGGGAGGATCTTTAGTCGTCTTGCTGAGTATGAAAGAGCACTGGCCTAGGAATGGTAACATGTAGTCTCAAACCTTTTTCCTAGAAATCGTGCTCCTAGGAACATGTCCTACAGCAAAAATAATGGCAAAAGCAGAAGTATGTAAATTCCAGTGTGTTTGTGATGGCAAAATCATTGAAAAGATGCCCATAAAGGCGGTGATTGAGTTCATTATGGCATAACCACGCAAGAGTGTGTACAACCTACTAGCCTAACCATGAAGACTTTTTTTTTCCAGGAAACTGGGAAAAGCTGGATACAATATTGTGTGTACGTATTGGGAGGGAAAGAGTATACACAGATGGTTGGAACATGAAAAGATAGTGGTGCTGTAATCATGAGCCTTGTATTTTTTAAGATGACAAAATGATTTAAAGTTCCACTGGAATAAAAAAAAAATATGTGAGGCTGGGCAGGAAAAATTCTAAAAAGTAAGGGCAATAAGGAGGATTAGCTCTGCAGCACTACCAGATAGTATAAAAGTTGTAAATTAATAAAGTTGTAATTAAGTTGTAATTATAAAGTTGTGATTAAAATAGTATGGAACTGAGCGGGAACTTACATGCAGATAGAATGTAATGGAATTCAGAATAGATCCAAATACAGATACTTACAGGAATTTATTATGTAGTCAAGGTGGTATTTCTTTTTTTTTTTTTAAGATTGTATTTATTTGATGCAGAGAGAGATCACAGCAGGCAGGCAGAGAAAGGGGGGGAAGCAGGCTTGATCCCAGAACCCTGAGATCATGACCTGAGCTGAAGGCAGAGGCTTAATTAACCCTCTGAGCCACCCAGGTGCCCCTCAAGGTGGTATTTCAAATCAGCTTTGAAAAGGTAGTTTTGGGATGCCTGGGGGGTTCAGTTGGTTAAGTGTCTGCTCCTGCTCAGGTCATGATTCTGGGATCCTAGGGTTGAGCCCCCCACCCCACCCCTATCCTGCAGCAGGGTCCCTGCTCCATGGGGAGCCTGCTTCTCCCTCTCCCTTCTGCCTGCCACCCCCAGCATGTGCTCTCTCTCTCTTTCTCTCTGTCAAATAAGTAAATAAAGTCTTAAAAAAAAAAAAAAAAGAAGAAAAAGTGGTTTGGTGTCAGGCAGCTTTCTAGTAATAATAATAAAAAATAATGAACCTCATTTTGATGACTAAAATAAGTTCCAAATAGGCCAAAATTTAAATCTTAAAAACCAACACAACAGAATACCAGAAGAAAGCATTGTGTGTATTTGTAATCTTGGCACAGCAAAAGCTCTTGTAAATATGTCATATAATGCAGAAGCCAGAAAGGAAAAGATTACTACTTTTGACTCTATAAAATTTAAAACCTTCTGTAGGTCCTGCAAAATTCCACTAAAGCAAAACAAAAAAGCTGCTAGAGGCTAAGTCTAAAGACAAGTACATTTATGAAACTATTTAATGATTAGGTAGAAAAATATTAAACCCAATAGAAAAGTGAACAGAGTACATAAGCAAGATAATCAGAAAAAATACAAGTGGCCAATATGCACAGTGGAAGATGGCCATCTTACTAATTTCAAAGTGTAAATTAAAACAGTGAGGGCTTTTTTTTTTTTTTTGCTCACTTTACTACCAAAGATGAAAAAGATTGGAAATAAGATTATATACAAACAAATACATTAGTATTAATGGAAGTAAAAAATACAATTTTTGGAGGGCAGTTTGGAAATAGTTTACTTAACCACTCAACAAGTAGGAATTTAGTCTAAAATATGGAAAGTGCAAGGTACCTGGGTGGCTCAGTGGGTTGGGACTCTGCCTTCGGCTCAGGTCATGGTCTCAGGATCCTGGGATTGAACCCCACATCAGACTGTCTGCTCAGTGAGGAGCGGGCTTCCTTCCTCTCTCTGCCTGCCTCTCTGCCTACTTGTGATATTTCTCTGTCAAATAAATAAATAAAATATCTTAAAAAAATATGGAAAGTGCAGAAGAATACTGTGCTTAAGGATAATGTTTGTAACATTGTTTTACTAGGAAAATTTTTGAAAAAAATATGTTCATCTATAGATTGGTTAAATTATGGTACATCCATAAAGGCAATATTGTGTAGCAGTTTTTTAAAAGGTGGTAGATTCATGTGTACTGACATGGAAAGATACAAGGTTAGGTGGAAAAACTGTGTTGCAGAACAGTGCATATTATAGGATCCTGTATCATAAAAAAATGATAAATTAACACATGTATAAAAAGAATCTAGGGACGCCTGGGTGGCTCAGTTGGTTAAGCAGCTGCCTTCGGCTCAGGTCATGATCCCAGCGTCCTGGGATCGAGTCCCACATCGGGCTCCTTGCTTAGCAGGGAGCCTGCTTCTCTCTCTGCCTGCCACTCTGTCTGACTGTGCTCGCTCTCTTTCTCTCTCTAACAAATAAATAAATAAAATCTTTAAAAAAAAAAAAAAAAGAATCTAGAAGACTATGCCCCGCACTTAACAGTAGTTAGCAGTGAGAAATCAAGTGGGAAACATGGTCTAAGGGCATAAAGATAGGGTGATGGTAGGGTGGGGTCGTGAGAATAGGCTGGTGGAAAGGCCAGGGTAAGAAATAGGAGGCAACCTAGATGTCCCTCAATAGATGAATGGATAAAGAAGATGTGGTATATATATACAATGGAATACTATGCAGCCATCAAAGGAAATGAAATCTTGCCATTTGCAACAAGATGGATGGAACTAGAGGGTATTATGCTTAGTGAAATAAGTCAGTCAGAGGAAGACAATTATCATATGATCTCCCTGATATGAGGAATTTGAGAGGCGGGGTAGAGGGTTTGGGGGGTAGGGAAGGAAAAATGAAACAAGATGGGATCAGGAGGGAGAGAAACCATAAGAGACTTTTAATCTCGGTGCTCGGGTGGCTCAGTTGGTTATGCGACTGCCTTCAGCTCACGTCACAATCGCAGAGTCCTGGGATCAAGTCCCGCATTAGGCTCCCTGCTCCATGGGGAGTCTGCTCCCTCTGACCTTCTCCCCTCTCATGCTCTCTCTCACTGTCTCTCTCTCAAATAAATAAATAAAATCTTTTTAAAAAAAGAGAGAGACTCTTAATCTGACAAAACAAACTGAGGGTTGCTGGGGGGTGGAGGGGTAGGGAGAAGGTGGTTGGGTTCTGGACATTGCGGAGGGTATGTGATATGGTGAGTGCTGTGAAATGTGTAAGCCTAACGATTCACAGACCTGTACCCCTGGGGCAAATAATACATTATATGTTAATAAAAATAATTAATTAAAAAAAAGAATATTTACCAGCTCTCAGTACCAAAAAAAAAGAAAAAGAAAAAAGAAACAGGAGGCAAAAGCCAGAGTTAGCCTTTACATTTCTGTGGCTGTGATTATGCATTTCACTCTCAACCTTTGAGAATCATAGGGATTTCATAGCTAGATTGCAGTTATATGCCCTTTCTGGATAAGCCAGAAGACTATTTATTCCATTTAGGGTCTTTTGGAATATCGTTTATTGCTTCCCTTTTTCTGATCCCTTCTTTTTTTCCATAAGGTAACCATGGAGAAAGAGCTTCGGAGCACCATTCTTTTCAATGCATACAAAAAAGAAATATTTACCACCAACAATGGCTATAAATCCATGCAGAAAAGACTTCGGAGTAATTGGAAGATTCAGAGGTGACTATGTATATTGTTTTCCCTTCTAAGTGGTAATAATAGCCTGCTGGTAATAATTAGAAAGTCTTTATTTTCTTATGTAAACAGTTGTTTAGGTAGGAGGAGTTCATTTTAAGGATCGTTCAGAAGTAACTAAATGATTTTTTTGAAAATTGGCAATTAGCATATTAAGTTGTCTCCCAAATCACAAACCAAAAAGTCATTCTAATTATACATATACAACTTTTTAAGAGGTTAGAGTCTTTCTCCATATTCTAACTTGGGTCAATACTTCAGTTTAGGGAAAGGAAAGATGAGAATACCTTTCTTGTCTTTGTGCGTGTATAAATGGTTTTTCTTTCTTGCCTTTTTTTTTTTTTAAGATTTTATTTATTTATTTGACAGATCACAAGTAGGCAGAGAGGCAGGCAGAGATAGAGGGGGAAGCAGGCTCCCCGCTGAGCAAGAAGCCTGATGTGGGGCTCGATTCCAGAACCCTGGGATC
>RCUC01132140.1:0-55499 GCA_003697995.1 Taxidea taxus jeffersonii | reverse complement strand
TCTTTAGAAGGATGCTGTTGAGTCTCCATGTATTTGTGCTCTTTCCAAATTTCCTCTTGTGATTGAGTTCTAGCTTCAGAGCATTGTGGTCTGAAAATATGCAGGAAATGATCCCAATCTTTTGATACCTGTTGAGACCTGATTTATGACCCAGGATGTGATCTATTCTGGAGAATGTTCCATGGGCACTAGAGAAGAATGTGCATTCTGTTGCTTTGGGATGGAATGTTCTGAATATATCTATGATGTCCATCTGCTCCAGTGTCTCATTTAAGACCTTTATTTCCTTGTTGATCTTTTGCTTGGATGATCTGTCCATTTCAGTGAGGGGTGTGTTAAAGTCTCCTACTATTATTGTATTCTTGTCAATGTGTTTCTTTGATTTTGTTATTAATTGGTTTATATAGTTGGCTGCTCCCATGTTAGGGGCATAGATATTTAAAACTGTTAGATCTTCTTGTTGGACAGACCCTTTGAGTATGATGTAGTGTCCTTCCTCATCTCTTATTATAGTCTTTGGCTTAAAACCTAATTGATCTAAGGATTGCCACCCCAGCTTTCTTCTGATGTCCATTAGCATGGTAAATTGTTTTCCACCCCCTCACTTTCAATCTGGAGGTGTCTTCAGGTCTAAAATGAGTTTCTTGTAGGCAGCATATGGATGGGTTTTGTTTTTTTATCCATTCTGAAATCCTGTGTCTTTTGATTGGGGCATTTAGCCCATTTATGTTCAGGGGAACTATTGAGAGATATGAATTTAGTGCCCTTGTATTGCCTGTAAGGTGATTGTTACTGTATATTGTCTCTGTTCCTTTCTGATCTAATACTTTTAGGCTCTCTCATTGCTTAGAGGACCCCTTTCAATATTTCCTGTAGAGCTGGTTTGGTGTTTACAAATTCTTTCAGTTTTTGTTTGTCCTGGAAGCTTTTTATCTCTCCTTCTATTTTCAATGATAACCTTGCTGGATAAAGTATTCTTGGCTGCATGTTTTTCTCCTTTAGTGCTCTCAATATATCATGCCAGTTCTTTCTGGCTTGCCAGGTCTCTGGATAAGTCTGCTACCAATCTAATATTTTTACCATTGTACAGACTTTGTTACAGACTTCTTGTCAGACTACATTGTTACAGACTTCTTGTCCCATGCTGCTTTCAGGATTTTCTCTTTGTCACTAAAACTTGTAAATTTTACTATTAGATGATGGGGTGTGGACCTATTCCTATTGATTTTGAGGGGGATTCTCTGCACCTCCTGGATTTTGATGCTTGTTCCCTTTGCTATATTAGGGAAATTCTCTACAATAATTCTCTCTGATATACCTTCTGCTCCTCTCTCTCTTTCTTCTTCTTCTGGAATCCCAATTATTCTGATGTTGTTTCATCTTATGGTATCACTTATCTCTCAAATTCTCCCCTCGTGATCCAGTAGTTGTTTGTCTCTCTTTTGCTCAGCTTCTTTATTCTCTGTCAGTTGGTCTTCTATATCACTAATTCTTTCTTCTGCCTCATTTATCCTAGCAGTAAGAGCCTCCATTTTTTATTGCACCTCATTAATAGCTTTTTTGATTTCAACTTGATTAGACTTTAGTTCTTTTATTTCTCCAGAGAGGGCTTTTATTTCTCCCGACAGAGTTTCTCTAATATCTTCCATGTCTTTTTCGAGCCCAGCTGGAACCTTAAGAATCGTCATCCTGAATTCCAGATCTGACATCTTACCAATGTCTGTATTGATTAGGTCCCTAGCCTTCGGTCCTGCCTCCTGTTCATTTTTTTGTGGTGAGTTTTTCCGCCCTGTCATTTTGTCCAGATAAGAATCTGCTGTTCTCCTTGTTAAGTGAACTTGCTCTTGGCTGGATTTCTTGTTGATCTTCTTGGGGAGGGGCCTGTTGTAGTGATTTTCAAGTGTCTCTGCCCCAGGCGGAATTGCACTGCCCTTACCAGGGGCCGGGCTAAGTAATCCTCTCAGGTTCGCTTTCGGGAGCTTTTGTTCCCTGAATGCTTTCCGTAGAGTTCCGGAGGATGGGAATGAAAATGGCGGCCTCCCAATCTCTGGCTCGGAGGAGCCGAGAGCTAGGGGCCCCAGTCTTCAGTGCACCTTCAGAAAAAAGTGCTTAATCACTCCCGTCTCCCCAGCCTCCGGCCGCGCTTGGAGAAAATCGTGAGTAATCAGTCCCGTCTCACTGGCTTCTGGCTGGGCTCTGAGGTCACCCAGCCTGTGACCAAGCGTCTCTGTCTCTGGCAGAGTCCCACCTGGAGTCTCCAAACCCCATAGATCCCTGAGCTGTCCCAGGTCGGAGTCTCCCCGGATCTTGTGGGGACCCCTCGCACAGAGCACCGGCCCATGTCAGAGACCATGGGACTAGGAAACCCCGAGTTGAGAGCTCACTCTTTGGCTCTGTCTCCACAGCCGGCTTCCCCGCTCTAATACCTGTGAGCTCTGCAACACTCAGACACCCCCGATCCTTCTGTGACCCCACGGGACCTGAGGTCACGCTGTCCCCACGAGGTCTTCACCCCGGTTTAGCCTCTGGAGCCATGTCCCTCCATGGAGCGGACTTTTAAAAGTCCTGATTTTGTGCTCCGTTGTTCCGCCGCTTGCTGGGAGCCATCCCCTCCCCCCGTGGTCTATCTTCCTGTCGCGTTGGATTCACTTCTCCGCTGGTCCTACCTTTTAGAAAGTGGTCGATTTTCTGTTTCTAGAATTGTTATTCTTCTCTTTGATCTCTTGTTGGATTCGTAGGTGTTCGGAATGGTTTGATAGGCTATCTAGCTGATCTCCTGCTGCCTGATGTTGTCTCAGCCTGCTACTTCTCCGCCATCTTAACTCCTCCTCAAATTCATTTTTAACTGATTTTTTTTTTTTTGGTTAAGAATTCCACACCTTATGGACATAAAATAGATAATAAGTCTGCAGTTCAAGCTTTTAGTTACTGTGTAACCTCTTCCAAGTCTTGGGAATTTGCTTCAGATTTTGCTTTAGTCAAATTGAACACCAATCATGCTTTTAATACTTAGATACTGTTCTCAAGCTATGCAGTAGTTGCAAGTCATCATCTATACAAATGATGTACTGTTCTCTCCAGAACCAGAGTCCTGACTGGGGTTAGCCAAATATTTTATGTATGCATAAAATATTATTATATATTATTAAATATATTATTATATATTATTAAAATATTGATATCATTAAATATTATATATATCAGTTATTTGTATATCTGACAGCAAGTCCTTGCTGTATAAAATAGACATACCACACAGTATTATTTGGAGAATTTCTATTAATCCTTAGAGCA
Source organism: Taxidea taxus jeffersonii (assembly GCA_003697995.1). Classification (NCBI taxonomy): domain Eukaryota; kingdom Metazoa; phylum Chordata; class Mammalia; order Carnivora; family Mustelidae; genus Taxidea; species Taxidea taxus. The sequence goes on along the minus strand of RCUC01132140.1, from coordinate 52,205 downwards.
ATGGAAATAGAAGGTTCTTATAGTGGACACTAAGACGAACCACACAGATCCTTCTTTAAGACCAGAGGACCCATTCCTCTAGTTGCTCAAAACGTAGAGAACAAACAGCTCTCAGGCAGCAGTCCTCTCAAGTGCCTTGGCTAGAGTCATGGTTAAGGTGATGTCACCTTCCTGGGGCTGTCCATATCCAATGGTGGGCTGACATAGAGGCATAATATCCTGGCTTCTTCGTCACAGCCTTGATAGTCACAAGTGTTATTTCAGATTTAAAAACCTATGTGGGGTTAACTAAGACCTTCTTTGACACTGCATACAGCCCAACATCTCCCTCAATCCAAGCCTGCTGCCTTCCCTTCCCTTATATAGACTATGGTTCCAAAAGCACACCTTTTACTTGCATACTCATTTTTATCTTAACCCACTTCCAAGGGACTCCTCTCAACAATTACCCCATGACAACTGACACTGGATATGCAAGAACACAGAGATGATGGTGAAGTTTTGGAGCCAAATCATCTACCACCCTTCTGGCAATGAGGATCCTATCACTGGTAGTAGGTAGAGCTCAGATAGCCCTTGACATGGGTAGCAAGTTAGCAATATGATTATTAAATTTTTTATTAGAGGTTCACTTAGATAGACCAGTGAACACAAATTCACTGGCTAGTGTGATAGTTCAGGTATTTGAAAATATGAAAAAGTAGTAACTCTAAGAGCTGTTGCTAACCTCAGTTAACCTTTGGAAAGGGTAACAAAAGCTGAGAGTGTAAGTGTGAAAGCTGTAATACCTCCTTTGCAACAGCTAAGCAGACTCTCACTTGCTGTAACTGGTGAGGAGAGAAAGCTTGGAGGAGACCAAGAATATAAACATAAAAATACAAGAACCCCAGGGCAAGTCAAATGTTCTACTCAGGCATGTCTGCTGCAATGGTTGCAATAGATGGGAATTTGACCCCTGGGATAGATACATCTGGGTTGGTGCACCTGAAAATCTGGAAACCTTAGATTTCCTCCCAAGATATCAAATATCCCCCCCACCTCTCACCCCCCTCCGCGTAGAATCTGCCCTCAAACTCCTGCCATCTAGGCCAACATAACCTGACTGGAGAAGTTATTGGTCTGAGGGTTACTTTTATGTGTCAACTTGCTTGGATCACAGGGTCCCAGATATTTGGCTAAATATTATTTCTGGGTATGTCTGTGAGGGTGTTTCTGGATGACATTAGCATATAAGTCAGTAGAGTGAGTAAAAGCAAATTTCCCTTCCCAGTATAGGTGGGCATTATCCAATCTGTTGAGGTTCCGAATAGAATAAAAAAAGCAGAGGAAAGGAAAATTCTCTCTCTCTCTCTCCGTCTCTTCCTCTCCTTCACTCCTCCCCCCACCACCCATTGATTGAGGTGGGACATCAATCTTCTGCCCTTAGGCTAGAAATTACACTACCAATTCTCCTGGTTCTTGGACTATAACTATACCACCAGCTCTATTGGGTCTCCTGCATGCAGCTGGCAGCTCTTGGGATTTTTCAGGCTCCACAATCAAGAGAGTCAATTCCTTATAATAAATCTCATTTATGGGACACCTGGGTAGCTCAGTCAGTTAAGTTTCTGCCTTCAGCTCTCAGGGTACTGAGATCAAGCCCCACATCGGGCTCCTTGCTCAGCTGGAAGTCTGCTTCTCACTCTCCTCTCCCCCTTCCCCTCCTTGTGCTCTCTCTCTCTCCATTTCTCAAATAAATAAAATCTTAAAAAAATAGAAAGTAAAAAAAATCTCATTTACATGTATACTTGGTTCTGTTTTTCTGGAGAATCCTAACAAATGCAGCCTGATTAAAAAAGAAAGGAACTATAACACTAAATGAGCTGCAGGAGCTAGCCTACATGTACCAGCAGGAACCAGAAAAGTAGGCAAGACATTGGACTCTGCCCCTGTAGAACTTATGTCTAAAGATGGGAGGCAGATATGAAAAAGTAAATATAATGAATAGATAAATGATATAGTAAGTTAGATAGTAACAAGCATTATGGAACAGAAAATGAGCAAGGTAAGTGAGTTGAGAATGTAGCAGAAAGAATTACAATTTTAAATAGGGTGGTTGGAAAAAAAAAAAAAGAGGGTGGTCAGTTTAGGCTCTGCTGAGGTTAGATTTAGACTAAGAGTCCAAGGAATTAAAGGTTTTAGTACCGTGTGAATATCTGGGTCAAGAACACTAAAATCAGGTAGAAAAGATGCTGAAAAAGTCCTAAGGTGAGAGAATCCCTTAAAGAAAAGCAAAGAGGACTGAGAAAGAATGGCCAGTGAGGTAGGAAGAGAGAGAAGATAGTGTTGTGAAGCCAAGAGAGAAAAGCACCTGAAAGAGGTTGGGAATGATTTGCTGTGTCAAATCCCACTGACTGGCCACATGAAATGAAGACCAAGAATCAAACAGCAGATTTAGCAACACAAGTTCTTTTTTTTTTTTTTTTTTAAGACTTTATTTGACACAGAGAGAGAGAGAGATTGAGCATGAGCAGGGGGAGTGAGAGGGAGAAGCAGGATTCCTGACAAGTAGGGAGCCCAGTGAAGGGCTTGATCTCAGGACCTGAGATCATGACCTGAGCCAAAGGCAGCTACTTAACCGACTGAGCCACCCAGGCACCCTGCAATACTTATATTCTTGATGATCTTGCAAGAGCAGAGTCAGAAGGAAAGAATTTAACTACAGTGTGTTTAAAGTAGGGAAAAGTAAATTAAAACAGCAGAGACAACAAATTCAAAGAATTTTGCTGCAACTGGGAACCGAGAATTAATACAGTGCTGGGGGCAAGGGAATAGACCCAAGAGAATTTAAAAAATTTGTTTGTTTGTTTGTTTAAGATTTATTTATTTATTTGAGAGAGGGAAAGGAGAGAGTTGGGGGCAGGGGAGGGACAGTCCGCACCCCCCTCCACCCACACACACACACGCACGGCTGGATCTCAAGGACTCCGAGATCACAACCTGGGCTGAAACCAAGAGTTGGGTGCTTCAGTGACTGCACCACCTAGCTGCCCAGGTTGGTTGTTTTGTTTTGTTTTGTTTTGTTTTAAAGATGAGAGAAACACCAGCCAGTTTCTTACCTTATGGAATAATCTGATAGAGAAGGGGGAAAATTAATGATGTAAGTGAGAAAGAGAGAATTGCTGGAGCAATAGTTTTGAGTAAGTGATTGAGAGGGTAGGTCTAAAACCAAAGAGATTGGCTTTAGAAAAGAACATGGAAAATCTGGTAGCCCAGTTGAAAGAACCTAGTTTATGACAGAACTTTGTAAAACTAGTTGTATAATAGTAATGATAGTAATTAGAATCACCAACTCCATACCACAAGGTGGTAATTAACCATATTTATATTAATTTCTATTTAAGAAAGTGTGAAATTTATTTCTGAGTTGACCTCATTAAGAAAGCACTGAGAAACTGTTTGAAGAACCATGGTAAGATAAATTCTTTGCAATGTATGGTATATTCTATAACGCTTTTATTCTTGAAATGTCAGGTTCAACTAATTTTCTGTGTTTCATGTTATTATTCATCTTATATGTTTAGTACAGTGATGGACATATTTTTCTGAGTCCTTATATGGTCACAGAAACTCCTCTCTCTGTTCTTATTAATCTTCATTGGATTAATGAATTTTACTTTAAGCACAGGATCTGTAAGAATGATATTCTAAAAGCTCATTTTTACCCAGTGATTTCTAGAATCTCTCTTTTCATGCATGGCTGTACTCTATCTCACTTTCTTCTGCAGTATGTGATCTACCCCACTGTAGCTAGTTCAATAAATTAATATTAAAATTAATGTTGGTCTCAGTTCTCATACTCAGCCATGAAAGAAATGTAAAAAATATTACTTTATTTGCATTAAATCTACCTGAGTTGAACGAGGAAGAGATTCCAATTTCAGTCCGACAAAGGATCTTTTCCTTCCTGGAGGCTTCAGTGATATTTTTTTCTCCTCCTACCCTACTTCTTCCCCTCCAAAACACACACACACACACACACACACACACACACACACACACACACAAACAAAAAATATCAGCCAGAGTATGAACTCCAATTGTCGTCTAGTAATACCAACATTATTATGCTCATCATCCAATTACACAGAGATTTCTTCCAGTCCAATCTGTCTTTGCACAAAGATTTTTGTGGATATGGGAATGTAAAGTATGCCTATACATACCACAGAGCAATTCTCCCTGAGATCTTGTTATCTCCCTGAGGCATCGCCACAAACTACCATCAACAAAAGGTTAAAGAAATCACCTGTTTTCCAGTGTCCAGGAGTCTTCCTGTCCTCCAGTGCCCACTTCTCCAGACCTCCAACTTACTTGTCCTTCTTTGCTCCTCAGACTTTTACTTTACAACATGTGGCAACAGGCCCATCTTTGTGCTTGTGTAATTTCTCCTTATAGCCTATATGCGGTCCCTGAGTTAAGAAGCAAATGAGGTTCCAGTAGGCTTCTTCTAATGAGATATGGAAGGAAAATACAGAATAACTTAAATTTGTATTTCAAAAAAGTATCCTGCCACAAATTATGGTTTTCTCCATGGAAATATTAGCTGTTATATTGACTTTAAACTGAAAATAAATTCATTGCAATTTAGACAAAAATATGGACAGTATTGTAATTCCAAGCAAACAGTATTGAATTTCCCCTCTTCTTAAGATATTAGCACAAAAACATTTTCATACCTGCTTCCTTTCCTGAAAAAGGGGACAGCTTATGCTAGAATTATCTTTTTCAATCATTTCACTACTTATTTTTAATAAACCCCTACACTCTCCTTAAGAGTTTTTCTTAAACATATTTTCCCTAAATTAGTAGACTATAGGCACTATTAGCCATTTATTTTTATCTGTATCTACTTTACTTTGTCTAAGAAATAGTCTATGCCTATGAACCCACAGATAAAGACTTTAAGGATCTGAACATCCTGCTCAACACAGATCTTCTCATTAATTCAGTAAGACTATTTTTTTAATCCCCCATCCATGTTGACAATTCTATTGCAAAAAAATATTTTTACTGCAAAAATATAACTTATATTGAGACACTGATTTATTATTTGAGCATAGTCATTCAATAAAGAAATCATGAATTTAACCCCAGTCATATCTGTGTGGCAAAAATTTAAATGTATACACATAAAACTGCACCTTTTGCTTCTTATTTTCCTAACTGGTTCTTTTTTTTTTTTTTTAAGATTTTATTTATTTATTTTACAGACAGAGATCACAAGTAGGCAGAGAGGCAGGCAGAGAGAGAGGAGGAAGCAGGCTCCCTGCTGAGCAGAGAGCCCGATGTGGGGCTCCATCCCAGGACCCTGGGATCACGACCTGAGCCGAAGGCAAAGGCTTTAACCCACTGACCCACCCAGGCGCCCCTTTCCTAACTGGTTCTTAACTTCAGTCTGGAAAACAAATATACTTGACTACATAGATGTGGCTCAATAAAACTATGCTTATGTTCAGAATAATTTGGAGTTAAGGAATACAAACTTTATTAAAAAACAAATGCAAAAGTTAAATTTTGTGATTAAATAAACATTAAAATAAGTTACTTCATTACTGGGAAATATTTTGGTATAGGGTAATTAGCCTTATTTACAAATTAAATTAACCAACAATGTCATACCTAAAAATACAGCATTTTATTTCCGTTCCCTCAGCTCGATAAAGTTTTGAATATGTTATTTAAATAATTTAAGAACTTAAAAATAACTTATATTCTCTTTTTTATATTTTTTATATTTTCTTTACAACTTAATACTCATATAATGATCTTTTATAATTAAAAAATAAATTCTATTATTGGTTTTCTACACTGAAAAGTGAATGAACAAGTAAAATCATTATTTGGATAATTAGGAAAATATGTGTCTTAAATATATTTTATTTAAGCATTTAAAATCAAGAAATTTAAAGATTTTTTAAGTAAAAGATCCCATGTAGAATATAAACTAAAAGGAATAAAAAGAAGCATTAAGTTTTTGAGTCATTGTTATTTTTCCAGTAACTTTATCTCTTAAGCATATCTTTACTCTTTTAACGTACTCTTCAGTGTATAGACAAATGGTGGGTCATTCATGTAATATTATCATGTTTTTATATGACCTCTATTATCAAAGATCCACCATGGCTTTGGAGTTCTACCTGGAATTAAGCAGACTCTGAACAAAAAAATGATGAAAAGTTGATTATTTTAAAGCTGACTTGTTTTAACAAGAAGAAACTCCCAGCACTTCTTAGAAGTCACTGTATTTTATCACATTTGTATACGCATAAGTTTATGTCTCTCAATTAAATTAGGAGTATTGTCCTGCATGTAAAACCCAGTGCACCAGAGCTTCCAACATGGCAGTCAGCTATCCCCTCCCTTTATTTTGTCTTGGTTTAAGTCACTTTGTGTGATATCTGTCTTTCTTCTCCATCCCAGCAATTCCCACTAGGCAGGGATAAGGAATTAAACTTCTTTATATTTTGTAAGTATCTAGCACAGGGACTTTCACCCAGCATGCCCTCCATAAATATGTATTTAGTGAGTGAGTAAAGTAGCCTAAAGGGCAGAGTTGACTAAAGCTCAGTTTGTCTAGCTTCGCTGTAGTAGTAGTAGTCCTAGTAGGAATAATTTTAGCAGCAGCACAGTGGTCTATGTAAGGTCTGGGAGGTGGGGCAGGGAGGGAGAAGAGTCAGACCTCCCACTTCACTCAGAATTCTATAGGATAAGAATACAGAATGCTGGAATTGTAATAGAACTTTTGTTTAGGATGAAGAATATTGATGAGAGATATATTGAATGTAAGTAATGACTGTGCATGTATGTATGGGCGTGTAATCCCTTGCAAATTTGAGGGCTTCCAAAGTCTACAAAGTCTAGTCTGGTGTTTATTATTAATAAACGATGTGCAGTGAAATATAAGTCCCAATCTATACATTTGCATTGCTTTTGAATAATTTTGATTGTGCTTGTTTTGATACATATTTTAATAAAGAAAACAGTGGGGGAAAGTGGGAGCATGGTGGGAGAGAGCACATGTGTCTGTAGATAAAGTGACATATGCAACAGAACAGATTAGAGCAAAGGAAATACTTTCCAAAGCAAGGGAGAAAAAAAATCATGGTGGTTTTATAAGTATATAAACATATAGAAGTCAAATCTCATGCAAATATTTTAAAGTATATTGGATTGTTAATCATAGTATGCCAATAAAATATAACACAGCAGATGTGCTTCTGGCAGATGTTAAAAAAATCTGTTACTCTGTAGAACCACATCCTCCCTAGTTATTGGTTAATTATATCTGTGCCTATTGATGGAAATCACAGACTCCAGCTTCCCCAGAGCTTCAATTATGGAGATTCGTTCACTCCATAGACAAGCTGAGCTCACTGCACACAGCTCACTGTGTGTGCGTACCCTCAGCACACACATGGGTGTAATACACATGTTATTTTACAGTTTAAGAGTTTCCCTATATGTGTGGAAGGACAAATTTACCAAATTTGTAGCAAATTATGAAAACATACTATTTCTTTCCCATTAACTTTCAAAGGATTTTCTTCTATTATTTGCCTTTCTTTTTCTTCATGTCCTTCCAAATATACTTTCATATTATTCTAACTCTGTTATAAAGTTCAGGGAGAAGGATAAGAATGAGGCACAGAGGTCCCAATAACATCACCATTCAGATTTGTGAGGATATCCACTCAATTCTCATAATCCCTTTGTATATTTTTAAAAATCAAAAGAAACTATTGTCTTGTCTTGATTCTTCCTTTTTTTGATGTGCCAACACATATACATATACTTTGAAAATTTTCCATGTCATTTTATGCGTCAGTTTTACATATTGCCTTTTTTTAGGTTGTGAAGTTTAAAATGACATTAGTACATTTTATAGCATGGGCGCACAAAATCTCCTTGATCTGGAACTGAAATAAGTTGAGATGGAAATGATGGGACAGGAAGCTATATTTGGGGAATATGCTTACTGCTTGAAGTGTTTCATAACTATCTCCAGCCTCTACACCAAAGACGATGTCATTTAAGACAGCTTTATGGAAATGCCACTTTCCTCCACAAACTTTTACTATTTCACATCATGTCATCATATATTCATAACAGACTTGTTATTAAAAATAGTCTGGCTCCATATGAGTACCAATCATGGTTGGAATGTTTTACCAAGTCATTTCTTTTTTAATTCCAAGTTTAGCGAAAGTCTAGTTTTAAACTTGGGATGACGGTATCTCTATCTGCAATAGAAGGCATGTTTGTACCCTATAAGAAGTAACTTTTGTGTTCATCACATTCGGTACCATTAACTTATGCCAAGTCTGTGCATGACTTTGTAGTCTCTCTGTCTATCTATTATATGTATAGATACATGAGAAGCACCTGGGAAAACATCAGGTTAAAAGTGTTGTGCCAATGTATTGACACCCTTAGTGCTGTCCCTCAGTCAAAATTTTCAATACAAAGAATTTCATATATAGATTTTGTGTTTGCTAGGACTGGTTAAGTGTTTGACTCTTGGTTTCAGCTCAGGTCATGATCCCAGGGTTATGAAATCAAGCCCCACATGGGGCTCCACACTCAGTGCAGACTGTACCTGAGATTTTCTCCCTCTTCATCTGTGTTCCTCCTCCCACTCATACATGTGCTGTCTCCCCCATCTCTCAAAAATAAATAAGTACAATCTTTAAAAAAATAAATGTATGCTGAGAAGTATTCAAATACTAAAAAATCTCACAGATCATATAAAAATGAGACACCTGAAAGAAAAATGTGGTCTCAATTAATTAGAATAACTATTTTAAGCACTGATGACTACAGAAAATGATCTTAATGGTAGGCAGAGCATAAAATAACCAAAGAATTTTTTTAAGAGACCTCCAGAAAAGTGGGTGTCTATTCATTTTAAACTCCAAAATTCAATTTTTTTGGTCATAGGATAGGGTTAGGATATGAACTCTAATATAGAAAACAAATTAAACTGAGAGGACTAGGCCTAGAGCCCATTCTCTCTCACACTTGTTTGCAGATGTTCACCCTAACTGCCTGAGGGGCATCTCTGCTAAACCAAGGGATCCTGAAGAACTACATTAGGGCATTCTTCCAATAGATCACACCATTATATCTTTGTGTTTGATGGGAAGAGTCATGGTCTAAACCAAACCTACCCTTTATTACACTGCTACAGGTGTGATAGCTATACTGAAAGACCTCTTAGAAATGGAACCCTAGGGGCGCCTGGGTGGCTCAGTGGGTTAAAGCCTCTGCCTTTGGCTCAGGTCATGATCTCAGAGTCCCGGGATCGAGCCCCACTTTGGGCTCTCTGCTCAGCGGGGAGCCTGCTTCCCCCTCTCTGCCTACTTGTGATTTCTGTCAAATAAATAAATAAAATCTTAAAAAAAAAAAAAGAAATGGAACACTAGAAAAAATGAAAATTTGATCAATACTCAGAGAGATATGAAGAGTATTTTTTTAAAAAAGTAGAAAACTTGAAAATCTACAGACATCTGCCTAACCTGAGGCTTTGGCTGAGGACTGGAATATCTAAAGAGTAGCTTATTATCAGTGTTTACTGGGTGAGACACAAATATCACAATTTTCCCTAGGGTCTGTTCTTTTATCTATAAAATCCTCATTAAGTTCTGCATTTTTATAAGAAAAAATGATAAACAACAATTAACATTTATCAAATACTTACTCTGTGCCTGAAATTTTACGAAGTGTTTTTACTTGAATTATCTCATCTAGAGTTTGTAACAGTCTCTGTGGCAAGGGCACTGCTATTGTCTCCTCTTTGGAGAAGATAAAATTGAGGAAAAGATAATAAAGGGTTCTATTTAGACTGTCTAAAAATTTTAGACCCATTCTTCATGACTGGGAGCTCCAGGACAATTATTTTGCTTCTCATATTTCTTCTATTAAATGCTTTCAGCTAATATAAGGACATCTTCGTTGGTATGTTTCTGATTCATTTGTCTTTTTTAATTAATTAATTTGACAGGGGGGGGCAGCACAAGCAGATGGAGTGGGAGAGGGAGAAGCAGGATCCGCACTGAGCAGGGAAACCGACATGGGGCTGGATTCCAGGACCCTGGGATCATGACTTGAACCAAAGGCAGATGACTAACCGACTGAGCCAACGAGGTGCCCCTCATTTCTGTTTAATCTATGGGAATTTTTAAAAAAGTACTCATCAGTTGTACTCTCTTAGAAATGTTAACTCTCATCCTCATTTTTAAGGAAGGGGATTTTTTTGTTGTTTGTTTATTTCTGTTTCTCTTATTCTTCACATCTTAAGAGAAAACTAGATCTAAACAGCAATAGATTGATTTTAGGTTTAAATCTGCTATGTATTCTGTGGGTTTGAATTATATTCAGTTAGCAAAATCTCTCATTTCTTCTTTCCAAGTTTTCTTCAAAATCTAGATTCAAGTGTTAACAAAAGATAGTTTAAAAGCTACCTAGATGTAAGAATATATTTTAACAGTTTGGCCAAGAGATACAATGTGTTTTATATTGTTGTGTATTTTGAAATAAAATACCTGAGATTCCAGTCTCCATTTAATTACTTATTAGTGGCTGGATCATTTAAATTCTTTGAGATTTTTTTTTTAATATGGGTAAATGATAATAGTAGTCCTTACTTTCCTGAACAGATTAGGCTTAGCTTAAAAAATGTCTTCAACTGACCTCCATCATTAAAGTCTATAATTTTATAATGTCATGAAGTCAGTTTTTAAAATTGGACAGAAAATAACCCAGTTCTAGTGAAAGACATTCTAGCTTTAAAACATTATTCCCACCTTATCCACTCCCATACTCTCTTGCATTACACTTTTGGTACTTTTAATGATCTGTGACATCAGGAAAAGGGTAAGAAGATGGGAGTTCAGATTTGAGCTCTTATACTTGTTTAAAATGAAATGTGGGGCACCCGGGTGGCTCAGTGGGTTAAAGCCTCTGCTTTCAGCTCAGGTCATGATCCCAGGGTCCTGGGATTGACCCTACATCGGGCTCTCTGCTCAAAGCAGGGAGCGTGCTTCCTCCTCTCTCTCTCTCTGCCTGCCTCTCTGCCTACTTGTGATGTCTGTCAAATAAATAAATAAATAAATAAATAAATAAATATTTAAAATGAAAAATGAAGGCATAACAGCTATTAATACAGAGTCTATATCTATAACACATGAATAATCATGCCTTCTCAGGTGATCATAAAACGAAGCATGAGAAAAGATAACTGCAATGTAAATGTAAGGTATTAAGACCCCAGCTGAAATGACAAGTTGACCCACCAAGTTATTGAAATTAAGTCAAAATTTTATTTCCATTTTCCCTGGTATGGTTAATACTAAAATGCAGATTCTCTCCAATAATGGGCAGCTTGGAGCAGAGGGCTGTTTTAGGCTTAAGTCACTTAGCTTGTAATTAATTACAGAAGCACAGGCTGTGTGATGGCTAGGGAAGACTCCAGAAGCCATAGATATATTATGTTGTTCATATTTATTTAAAACTGATGAAGTTTAAATGTAGGTGATAGAGAAACTGATCCTGTAAAACCTGTCTGCTCCTTGTACTGAATAAGGGTCTTAGAAAATCCAATGTATCAATAGATACTCTGCCTTAGGAGGGACTTAGCTATATAAAGTTCTAATGCATGATCATCCAATATTTATCAGATTTATCAGATGCTCTTTTCCACTATTTACCAATAATGATCCAGGATAGGCTGGCTCTCAAGAGAAAGTATCATAATTTTGCTGTAATTACAGTCTTCATTCTTCACTCAATATCCTACAAATAGGTGGTAGAGAAAAAAACAACTTTAGTGATGAGTACTGTATACAAGTAAAAAAAAGAGGGGCGCCTGGGTGCCTCAGTAAGTTAAAGTGTCTCCTTCGGCTCAGGTCATGGTCCCAAGGTCTTGGGATCAAGTCATGCATTGAGCTCTCTGCCTGACAGGAAGCCTGCTTCTCCCTCTGCCCTTCACCTTGCTCTTGCACTCTCTCTCACTCTCTCTCTCTCATTCAAATAAATAAATAAATAAAATCTTTTAAAAAAAATTTAAAAGGAAAAAAAGAGAGAAGCCAATATGGAATCTAGATAAAAATAATGCAAGCAAAAAGGAGTAAAGGAGAAAAGGCAGAGGGGAGGGGGGCAAACAAATACCAGAAATCTATTGTCTGAGAGCAGAGGAAAATGATCAAATGGTTAGCAATGAATTTTTAAAGCATTATGGAACAATAGCTTTTAAAAAGCCAAAATAAAGGGGTGCCTGTGTGGCTCAGTGGGTTAAGCCTCTGCCTTTGGCTCAGATCATGATCCCAGAGTCCTGGGATCGAGCCCCGCATCGGGCTTTCTGCTTGGCGAGGAGCCTGTTTTCTCCTCTCTCTCTCTGCCTGCCTCTCTGACTACTTGTGATCTCTGTCTGTCAAATAAATAAATAAGTAAATAACAATCTAAGAAAAAAATAAAATAAAAATTAAAAAGCCAAAATAAAAATAAAAATGGGAAATTATTCAACTTGGGATTATGCTCTCTAACAGAACTTTAGGTACTATGCACTCTAGTTTCTGTAATGTTTTTAACCTTATCTCCAAGTAGGCAGAACTTGGACAAGGGAGGAAAAAAATTAAAATAATCACTAAAATGAAGAAAATATGAAGTAGCACAATAGAGAAAAAACAGTGTAGGAAGAAAAAGGTAACATCAGAAATAGAGGATAAAAATTAGATGATATAAGAATTTTTAAAAAGGTATAAGGAAAATGAATAAAATGGAGGACAAGCTAAAACGATTCAATACATGAAAAATTTACATTCATAAAGAAGTAAACAAAAGTAAGGAGACAGAGGAAAGCAGTAAAAGTGTAAATCAAGGAAACTTTCTCAAAATGAAAGAAAACTTAATCAATGTACAGAAGGGTTGTACTATAGTCCTGAGAAAACTAACCAGAAATAGCAACACAAAGACATATTGCAGGAAAATTACAATACTCAAAAGACCAATGAAATATTTTGGTAGCAGCAACTAGACAAAAAAGCAAGTCACTTGGGGAAAGAAATAGCCTTGCTTCTGATTTCTCCACAGACACTTTCAACTTGTAAATACAGTGGAATAAAACCGATAAAACTTTCAAAGAAAAAAGAGGGACCTAAGGATTTTATATTCCACTCACCCATCGTTATGTATACAGGCAGCAGATAAATAGTTTTGAATGTGCTGAGCTCAAAGTATATTTTTCCCATAAGTCCTCTTCAGTATTCTACCAGAAGACAAACTTCAGCAGACCAAGAGAAAAGTTGGATAAGCTATAATAAAATAACTGGTGCTGAACATTGACTATATTTATCTGGGGACTAAGATTAAAAATAATATATATATTAAAGTGCTCAACATATTACACAATAATAAATTCTCTGATGATGTAACTAACATAGTGAGAGAAAAGTTAGGATGGGGAATGGAGGTAAATTAAATATGCTGATCTTCTTCATTTGAAGATCTGGAGGAGTGATCAAATATATTATTTAGAGGTCAAAATAAATTAATAGAGATTTAAATATCTTTAAGTGTGCAAAGGTAAACAAATAATAAGAAAAATAATTCAGTAACACCAAGTGGTGGGGGAAAGAATAGAAGAGAAGAGGAAATATGATAATTTTGTTTGTACTCAAAAAAGGAATTAATAGCTAAAGCTTCAAGAAAGAGGAGCTTAAAGGTATTTTTAAAACGATAACCACTGTAACAAAAAAGGCAAATCTTTTTTTTTTTTTAAGATTGTATTTATTTATTTGTAAGAAGAAGAGAGAACATGAGCTGGGTGAAGGGGCAGAGGAAGAGGGAGAAGCAGACTCCCCATGGAGCAGGGAGTCACACAGGGCTCAATCCCACATGACCTGAGCTGAAAGCAGATTCTTTACCAACTGAACCACCCAGGCATCCCACAAGTCTTTATTAGGAATGTCCGTGAATGTACTGTCTGTGTGAGTACGTGTTCTTAAATATGCATACCATAACAAAGGAAATAGACCGCAGGGTAGAAGAATTTTATAGACTTAAACGGAGAAGGCACACACACACACACACACACACACACACACACACACAACACACACACACAGAATGGAATTAAGATCAGACATATCCACTGTATCAATAGCAGCAGATAAGCTAAACTGTTACATTAAAAATACTTTCATGGGGCACCTGGGTGGCTCAGTGGGTTAAAGCCTCTGCCTTTGGCTCAGGTCATGATCCCAGGGTCCTGGAATCAAGCCCCACATCAGGCTCTCTGCTCGGCAGGGAGCCTGCTTCCTCCTCTCTCTCTGCCTGCCTCTGCCTATTTGTGATCTCTGTTTGTCAAATAAATAAATAAAATCTTAAAAAAAATACTTTCATAATAAATAAAATTTTAAAAGAACACTTTCATATTTGATCTCAGAGTAAAATCCAACTCTCCATACTATATAAAAGGTTCCTCCAAATAAATTGAATCACAGTGGCCAAAAATAAAACAAGTTATAATTTTATCAGACAAAAAAGGAAGCAGAAGTTATTATTTAAATTTCTGCCAAGGTTGAATAAACAAAAGGCATTCGATAAATTAAAATTAAAATTAAAATTAATTAAAAAAAAAAAAAGAAAAGAAAACACACATAACCATGGCTGGACTGCAACGAAAGTAGTACAAAATCAATATGCTGCCAGCGCTGGCTTGGTGGGGTGTCTGATTTTCCTTTCTCTGCAGAGCAGAGCCTTCCACGAAGTGGGGCATACCACTGTTGGCAGTCTGAGAGACTCACAATTCAGAGGGGTGGGGAAGGGCACAAAATTCAGAAAGGTATGAGATGGATGGAGAGTCCTTAAATCCTGAAAAGAAAGAATCTTAGGTAATCTGAATAGCTTCAGTAAAGAGGTAAGAAATAGAAATCATGATATGTTTGGAAAAAGGAGATTTAAGTGCAGTATAAATAGTGTGCAAGTGCCGTGAATTTAAACACTTTTCCTAGTGTGAAATCTCCTTGTTAAATGATTCCGTGCTGTGACTTGTTTCCTTTACCTTTCTTGCTGCCGATTTAATGAGATAGTCCTGGAAGAGTTCGTGATACCTTTGCAGAATGAATGGCTAAGTACAAAGCATTTTGTCTGGGTATTTAGTGTGTTTGTTGAAGAATTATTGCTAATTCTTGTAACTTTTTGTCATCTTCAGGTATAAAACTATGTATCCCGCAATTTGCAGCTTTCTTCATTATGCTGTCTCCTCCCCCACCCCTCCTCCTCCTTTTCTTCCTCCCCATCCCTACTCATCCTTCTTTTTTAACTTTCGGAAGCAGCCTTAGCTTGGCAGCAGCCCAGGAAGCAGGGAGGCACACAAGAGATCTCAGCTCACAGGACAGTGGTAACTTGGAGGAAATCCATGAGGTTGCTGGCTTTTTGGGTAGTGATGTGAAGCAAGAATTTATTCTAAATTATTCTAGCTAGAACTCCAGCAACATAAGTCAAATTGTTAAAGGCGGGATGGGGTGTCAGGGACAAGCGCTAAGAAAGAAGAAAATCCTAAAACAATGTCTGACCCAAAGAGATACATAATAACATAATAATAAACACAATACACATATACCTATATATTTGCCTGTATATTATCATGCCGTATGTGTATTTGTGTGTATATGTGTGTTATGTGTGTATGTATAAAAGTCCTTCATAATGAAAAAAATGGCTAAGTACAAGAATATATCATTTTATATGCAAAGAAAAATGGGAATATGTTTCTATTTTCTTAACTCCAAATACATTGGGAAACACTAACAACAAAGAAATAAGCCTTCCCACTCCTAATTCTCTGTGTTTATAGAACAATAAAAATTAGTCTTCTATGTGCTTCTTTGATAAATGTTTGTGGCCCTGTCCAGTAAGCAAAAGTCAATACTCGTTTCCAGAGGTATTTATTTAAAGATTTGAGTAAAAGAAATTGAAAAAGGCATGGAAGGCACCTTTTCATCCTCTTTATTCACCCACTGTCCACATCCTCACTGTAAAAATTTGTCTTCATTTTTCTTAAAAAATAACCTGCATATTAACTCTCCTGTGAATTCAAGCTCTTATTTCCACTTACTTCATTCCACTAAGATTTATGCAACCACTACACTTAAACTAAATGTTTTACAGGCTTATGAACTATTGATACACTCAATTATAGAATGGAGGAACTTAGAATCCAAAGAGTTATGACTCAGCCTCAAGGTCATCTAAGTTCCTTATGGTATTTTATTTTGTGGTCCTCAATATTATGTGGGTCACACAGACATACACACATTCATGTCACTTTAATTATTTAAAAAATAAAATACATTTGTTTTGCTTTTATAACAGGCTGACAAAGGAGAACTGTTGTCAAGAGTTGACAACTGTTGATGAGGGAATCTGTGTGCAAAGGGGCAACAAGGAAGCTAGTGTCTATGAGTCAGGAGGAGAAAGACAAAGAACAGGAGATGAGGACAAACAGGAAAAGTAAGGGGGAGGAGGTGAATTGAGATCATAATGGTCTCAACGGAACACTCATAACTTTTTTGGCTTTTACTCTGGGAGAGGGGAAGATACTGGAATGCTTTGAGCAGGAGAGACAGGATCTGGTTTACACTTTAAAAGGAGCACTCTTGTTAGGTTATTAAGAATAGACTATAAGGGGCACCTGGGTGGCTCAGTGGGTTAAAGCCTCTGCCTTCGGCTCAGGTCATGATCCCAGAGTCCTAAGATCGAGCCCCTCATCGGGCTCTCTGCTCAGTGGGAAGCCTGCTTCCTCCTCTCTCTCTGCCTGCCTCTCTGCCTACTTGTGATCTCTCTCTGTCAAACAAATAAATAAAATCTTTAAAAAAAAAAAAGAATAGACTATAAGGGACAACGAGAGAATGAGGCAGCCTAGTTCAGAAGCTACTACAATTACCCAGATAAAGGAAGAGTATACTTGGAATTGAGATGACAACAGTTATGAGATTCTGGGTATATGTACGTTTTCTTAAGTTATTGTAATCACCCAGTGCTCATCACAAATGCACTTCCTGAATCCCCATCACCTACTTTATTCATCCCCCCACCCACTTCCCCTCTAGTAACTATCAGTTTGTTCTCTAGGTAAGTCTTTTTCTTGGTTTGTCTCTCTTTTTTTTCCCTTTGCTTGTTTGTTTAGTTTATTAAGTTCCATATATGAGTGAAATCATATGGTATTTTTCTTTCTCTAATTGACTTCTTTTGCTTAACATTATATTCTCTAGCCCCACCCATGTTGCAGATGGCAATATTTAATTCCTTTTTATGGCTAAATAATATTCCATTGTATATATGCCACCTCTTCTTTATCCATTCATAGACACTTGGGCTGCTTCCATATCTTGGCCATTATAAAAAAAAAAAAAAAGCTGCTATAGACATAGGGGAGCATATATCCCTTTGGATTAGTGTTTTTGTATTTTTGGGGTAAATACCCAGTAGTGCAATTGCTGGATTGTAGGGTAGTTCTATTTTTAACTTTTTGAGGAAACTCCATACTGTTTTCCACAGTGGATGCCCCAGTTTGCATACCCACCAACAGTGCAAGAAGGTTCATTTTTCTCCACATTCTCACCAACACCTGTTGCTTCTTGTGTTGTTGATTTCAGCCATTCTGACAAGTGTGAGGTGATATCTCATTGTAGTTTTGATTTGCATTTTCCTAATGGTTAGTGATGGTGAGCATCTTTCATGTGTCTTGGTCATCTGCTTGTCTTCTTTGGAGAAATGACTATTTATATCTTCTCCCATTTTTAATTGTATTGTTAGTTTTTTAGGGTGTTGAGTTATATAAGTTCTTTACATAGTTTTTACTAGTACTTTATTTATAATGTCATTTGCAAATATCTTCTCCCATTCTAAAGGTTGTCTTGTAATTTATTGATTTTTTTTCTTTTCTCTGTAGAAGCTTTTATTTTGATGTAATCCTAATAGTTTATTTTTGCTTTTGTTTCCCTTCCCTCAGGGGACCTGTCTAGAAAAAAAGTTGCTATGACCAATGTCAGAGACAATATTGCCTGTGCTCTCTTCTAGGATTTTTATGGCTTCAGATCTCACATTTGGGTCTTTAACCCATTTTGAATTTATTTTTGTGTATGGTATAAAAAAGACATCCAGTTTCATTCTTTTGTATGTTGCTATCTAGTTTTCCCAACATCATTTGTTGAACAGACTTTTTCCCATTGGATGTTCTTTTCTGCTTTGTCAAAGCTTAATTGACCATATACTTGTGGGTTTTTTCTGGATTTTTCTATTCCGTTCTATTTATCTAAGTATCTATTTTTGTACTAGTACTTACTGTTTTGATTACAATAGCTTTGCAATGGAACTTGAAATCTGGAATTGTGATGCCTCCAGCTTTGCTTTTCTTTTTCAAGGTTGCCTTGGCTACTCTGAGTCTTTATGTTTCCATACAAATTTTGGGATTGTCTTTTCTAGCTCTGTGAAAAAATGTTGTCGGCATTTTGATAGGGATTGTATTACATGTGTTGATTGCTTTGAGTAGTATAGACATTTTGACAATATTTGTTATTCCGATTCATGAACATTGAATGTCTTTCCATTTCTTTATGTCATCTTCAGTTTCTTTTATCAGTGTTTTATAGTTTTCAGAGTACAGGTCTTTTACCTCTTTGGTCAGGTTTATTCCTAAGAATCCTTTTTTTTTTGTTGTTGTTGTAATTGTAAATGGGATCATTTTCTTAATTTCTTTTTCTGCTGTTTCATTATTAGTGTATAGAAATGTAACAGATTTCTGTATATTGATTTCATATCCTGTGACTTTACTAGATTTGTTTCTTAGTTATTGCAGATTTTGGTAGAGTCATTCAGGTTTTCTATATAGAGCATCATGTCATCTGCAAATAGTAAATAGTTTTATTTCTTCCTTAGTGATATGGATGCCTTTTATTTCTTTTTGTCATCTGATTGCTGTGATTAGGTCTCCCAGTACTATACTGAATTAAAGTGGTAGGAATGAACATCCTTATCTTGTTCCTGACCTGAGGGGAAAGGCTCTCAATTTTTCCCCATTTAGGATGTTAGCTGTGGGTTTTTCATACATCGTCTTTATTATGTTGAGTTATGTTTGATTCTGGATATATTTTGATGATCAGGCAAATAAGATATTTTGACATTTTTTTATGTGGAGTATGAAAGAAAGAGAGAATTCAAATATAGCCCAGGTTTCTTATTTGATTAACTGGAAAAAAATGACTCAAGTTTTTAGTCTGCTTATTGGAGAAATGAGGTGCTATTACTGAGACTGAGAAAACTGAAGATAGCGGTTTTGGATATGTTAAACCTGGAATGCCAATTGGACAGCAAGTGGAGACATACAGTTCTGGGGTTCAGATACAAGATCTAAGTTGAACACAAAAGTGTTGCTGTGAAGTATAGATGGTATTTAAAGCCAAAAGAATAGGTGTAGATAAAGAAAAAAGGAGGTCAGAGGATTGAGTGCAGGAGCACCCAAGTTAAGAGGTCAGGGTCATACAGGATACAGAGAAGGAGGCTGAGAAGGAATGGCTGTCAAGGGAGAAGTAAATCTAAGAGAATGTAGTATCACAGAAGCCCAGACAGGAAAGTTTCTTGGAGAGTGAGAGAGTGATGTACCATGTGTAGCTCTACCAATCTTGTAGTTAGGTCACGCAGGGTAAGACCATAAAATAGATCATGAGATACAGCCCCATGCAGATCGTCAGCAAGTTTGAGGAGTGCAAGTTAGGTGCAGTGATGGAAGCCAATGTTATTAGGATATGTTCAGGAGGAAATGGGGGCATTCTACAGAATAACTGTCCTGCAGTCTTCAAAAATGGCAAGATCATGAAAGACTGAGATTAATGTAGATTAAAGGAATATTAATATTAATATTAAAGGATTAAACCAGAATTTTTTAGTTTCTTTTGCTATAAAGGACAACTGGTGATATTTGAATAAAGTCTCTACATTAGATCATAATAACTTTATCAATATCATCTTCATGGTTTTAATAATCGTATTGTGGTCTGAAAAGATTTTCTTTTGTAATAAATACATGTTGAAGTAATTATGATTAAAATGGTATTGTATCAGAAACTTGCTCTTAAGTGGTTCAGAGAGAGGGAGAAGGAAATTTAATGTAATAAAATATTAATATTTGAGGAATATGAGTAATGGGTATGAGGCACCATTTGCTTATTTTTGAAACTTTCTATAGGCCTACAATTAATTCAAAATAAAAATAAATAGTTAAAATTTGACAAGTAAAAGAGAGAAAGTAATAGGAGGAGGAGGAGGCAGAAAACCAGCAGACTGACATGGGTATATCTCTTTTTCATTTTCATAACTTTCAAACAAGACTATGGTGTAATATGTTAAGCATTTTCTTAGGGAGTTCTAAAAGAAAGTTGAGAAGAGAACACAGGAGAGAAAATCATCACAGGAAGAAATCAAGAATATTTCCCAGAACTAATGACATGTGTTCTGATTGACAGTACACAGTAATTTCCAATGCAATGAAAATATTAAGCATATCACTTAAAAATTTCAGAACATGGGTGACAGAAAGAAGATTTAAATAGCTTTTCTAGTGGGGATGAAAATGGAATTTGTATTCATTTTAAGACTGTGAACAAAGTCGGGGAACTTGGGTAGCTCAGTCTGTTCAGCCTCTGCCTTTAGCTCAGGTCATGATCTGCATTGGGCTCCTTGCTCAGTAGGCAGTCTGCTTCTCCATCTCCCTCTTCTGCTCCCCCTGCTCGTGCTTTCTCTTGCTCTCTCTCCAGCCCTCTGTCAAATAAATAAAATCTTAAAAAAAAAAAAAAAAAGAATGTGAACAAAGTTAACTTTGTAATAGTAATACTAGAAGCAAGGACACATTGTTATTCTTTTGAAAAAATTGAGGGGAAATGAAATCAATTTAGAATTCTAATCCCAGGTAAATCATCAATTAAGTATAAAGATAAAATATTTTGGGGTATATAAGCTTGTTTTAAAAAGCACTTTCTATTTTGTCTTTAGGAAGTTATCGGAAGATGTGCTATATCAAAATTAAAATGTAGGTAGGAAAAGAATAAATGAAACAAGATAGGATTGGGAGGGAGACAAACCAAAAGAGACTCTTAATATCATAAAACAAACTGGGGGGGGAAGGGTGTTGGGAGAGGGTGGTGAGGTTACATTATATGTTTATATAAAAATAAAAAAATAAAATATAGACCAAAAATGAAAAAAATTTTTAAAAAAAGGAAGACACCCAATTCAAGAAATGAGGTGAACAGATCCACAGAAGATGGCATCCAGCAAAGGTCACACAATCTGAATTAAAACAGGTCATAGGGTCCTGCAGATATTTCTTCAAGTGGAGAAAATTGATCAAGTACCTAATGTAGGTGTTTATTTTGAGAGAATATTTAAGACTTGGGGCAAGTGTGAGGTTAAGTTAGTGACTATTACATTAAAATCTAAAAAGGAAAAACATGACAATTATAAAAAGAAACATAGGATGTTTCATGGCTCAAATATTTTGTAAGTACTAAATACTGACCTAATCCCAAATTATCACACAATTATATTCAAAGGATAAGAGTATTAAAGTATTTCTGTTGTATTAATGTATTTCTGTTGCTGTGTATGAATTACACGAACTTATAATTTCTGCATAATTTACCCAATTTCTCTATAAAACATTACCACAACCCTCATTTATCACACAGTTTCTATGGGTCAGAAATCAGGGCACAAGTGAGCTAGATCCTCTGCATGCTGGATTCTCATCTCTAGGCTTGACTGAAAAGATCCACATCTAAGCTCCTTCAGATTGTTGCCAGAATTCATTTTCCTACAGTTGCAGAATTCATGGTAGATTAGTGCATAACAGAGAGAGTGAGAGGGATTGAAAGAGATTGAGAGAGAGGGATGCTTCTAGTCACATACCTCTGGACATTCTTTTAAGAATTCCTGATTAGGTAAGGCCCACACAGGATAAATCTCACTTTCAAATAACTTAAAGCCAAATGATTAGAAAGCTTAAGTACAAAAAAAAGAAAAAAATCCCTGCACTTTTGCCATATAATGTAACATAATCACAGGAATGATATTCTATAATTTTTGCCGTATTCAATTAATTAGAAGCAAATTGCACATCCCTTCTAAACACAAACTCAAAAGAAAGGGCATTACACAAAAATGTGGACACTAGGAGAAAAGAGTCATGGATGCCATGTTAGAATTTCTCTCTCATAGTAGTAATTCCCAAAACTAAAAAATCAGGAAATAGTAATATGTGTGCATGTGTGAGTGTTTTTCAATATGGAGGCAAAATCCAAAGAATCAGCTAACATGTCAAAACAGTTGCCACTTTAGAGTAGTACATGGGGCAGAGATTATTTATTTTTAATTATCTAGCTCTTAAAACTATGTGTATGCACATGTTATTATATTTTAATTAGATTTTATTTTTGTCAAATAATTGTAACATGGCTTTTGTTGTATAGAAGACGCTTAAAACTTTTCTTCTGTAATAAAAAGGAATGGAAGCAGAAAATTTGTGCTGGAAAGCAATTCCTGAGAAAAGATCTGGGAGTTTTTGTTGACTGTAGCTAAAAATAAGCCAATAATGAGATATTGTTGCTATAAAAAAATCAAAAGCAATCTCAGGCTTCCATTTATAGAAATATGATGAATAAACAGGAAACATAATTGTCCTACATTATGCTGCATCGAAAGTTCCATATTTGAAGTTATGTTCATTTCTGGGCTCTTAATTTAATTCTATTTTTCTACTGTTATAACATCATGGTTTATTTTTATTGTAGAATCAATACATGATCTCTATGGAAAACTCTAGAAAATAGAAAAAAAGGAAAAATCTATAATATCAATACTTGAAAATATATCTTAAACATTTTGGGGCTGATCTTTTTAGCTTTTTTCCTCTGCTTGTATACATATCAAGTATATGTCATACTATGTATGTACTTTGGATACTGCTTTTTAACTTAAAACTTAATAGATTATTATAGAATACTTCTGTTTTTGGCCAAAATAAGGAAGCAAGGACTAAATATATTTTCATTTCTAAAACACCTGAAATCCAGATAATATACATGAAACAACAGTTTTCATGGTTTTGACATCAGACAAGAAGGGACAGTGACCCATGAGAGAAAGAAAATAAACAAGGCAAGCCCTCTGATTGCTTACCTTACTAGCTTGAGAAAGTTCAAAGCCACAGGGCAGAAAAGAAAAACCAAGGCAGAATCTGGCAGCTGTCTGAGTTGAAGTGGTGGTGCTGGGCAGCCAGTACAGCTGGAGTTTGTGGGGCAGCATTCTAGAGAGGAGTTCTAGAAAAAAAAGAGAGAGCTGCACAGAGGAGAACTCCAGTGATCTTCAGAGGGCCTTCTAGAATATTCAGCTGACTACTGATCAGGGCTTATGTGTAAGAAAGCTATTTGAGGTCAGGGAAAGAAAAACTTATGCCAACAAATTCTGCACGTTAAATGAAATGGACAAATTCCTTGAAAAGAATTGAAGCTTATTATATAAGGAATAGATAGATGTCTTAGAAGATAGCTCTTAGATGTGTTAAATTTTTGGTTAAAAACCTTTTGGGCCACATTAAGCTTTAGGCTCAGATGACTTTGCTAATGAATGTTGTCAAGAACTTAATGAAGAAGTAACACAAAGTCTACAATAATTCTTCTATTATATACACCAAAAATTCAGGAAAAATTAATATATCACAACTTATGTTATAAACCAGCTTTACCTTAATGAGAAATGAAAACCAGAGACAAATATCTCCCATGAACACAGATGCAAAAATACTCTGCAAACTTTTAGTAAATCATGTCCAAAAAGTATTAAGAAGGAATTAACTCAGGAACATGCAGTTTAACATTCAAAATAAATCAATGTGATTTACCCTACTAATAAATTTTTAAAAAGAAAGAAGAAAATCCATATATTCATTTTAAGAGATTAGGAAAAAAAAAATCTCTTGACTCTATTCAGCATTCATTACTGATAAAAGTTCTCAGCAAAGTAGAACTGAAAGGGACTTCTTCAACCTGATAAAATACATCTATAAAAAATCGACAGCTAATATCATAATTAATGGTGAAAGACTATCTCCTGAAGATCAGGAAAAAGACTAGAATTTCTGCTTTACCACTGCTACTCAATAGCGTACTAGTGGTTCTAGCAATACAATAAAGAAGAGGAAGAAGGAAGAGGAATAAAAGCTATCCAGATTGGAAAGGAGGAAGAAAAACTGTTTGCTGTTTTCTAACAATATGATTGTCAACAATTTTTTAAAAACCTGCTAGAACTAGTCAGTGAGTTGTAAAACACAAGATCAATATATTAAAATCAATTGCATTTCTATGTACTAATAACAACTATTAGGAAATAAAAATTTAAAAAAGAAAAATATACAAGACCTCTTAATTAAGACCTACATTCATAACTTAGATGATTGGATATTACTGATGTCAAATATTCCCAAATTAATAGAGTCAATTCAATAATGCAATCCTAATCAAAATCTCAATAAGTATTTTTTTTTAGAAATCAATGAGCTGATTCTAAAATTTATATGGAAATCCAAAGGACCTAGAATAGCCAAAGTAACTTTGTAAAAGAAGGACAAAGTATGAGGACTTAGAGTATGTCACTCAGCTTCACACAAGTTCAGGGCTGACATTTACACAAACCTGAGAGTGAGAGACTCCTTCAATTTTGTGCCTCAAATTTAGGTACCATTCTTCATATAGGCATGGCCATGATTAAGACGATGTGGTATTGACATCAAGATCAACAAAGAGATAAAGGCAATATAATCAATGATACACAAATATATTAAGAGAATGGAAGAGAGAGTCCAGAAATAAACCCGCACATATATGGTTAATCGATTTTCAGCAGATGAAATGGTAATTTAATGTACAATAGTCACTTCTTCAAAGACAAATAAGGACCAATAAGCAGATGATGAGATAGTCAACATTATCACCCATCAGGGAAATTAAATCACAATGACATTATTACTTCAAGCCCACAAGGATAACTAAATCAGAGAAACAAGTGTTGGCAAAGATACAGAGAATTGGACCCCTCATATACTGCTGGTAAAAAAGTGAAACAAATGCAGCCAGTGTGTAAAACAGTTAGTTCTTCAAAAAATTAAATATAGAAATATTCAGAATTGACAGATCTATAGAGACAAAAAGGAGACAAAGCATTTGTCTATGTCTGGAGGTAAGGGGATTTTGTGGGAAATCTGCAGTGACTCGAAGGGGTACATGGGTTTTGAGAGGTAATAAAATTGATTGTACCTATATTTGTTTTGCTAGAGCTACTGTAACCAAGTACCACATACTGGGTGGCTTAAACATAAAACTTACTGTCTCACAGGTCTGGGAGCTAGAAGTCTAAAATCATGGTGTCAGCAGATTTGGTTCCTTCTGTGGGGACAAGCTATTCCAGGTCTCTGTCCTTGGTTTGTAGATAAGGACATAAATCATATCAGATTAACCACTCCCATTACCTGACTTTAACTTGATTATCTCTGCAAAGACCTTATTTCCAAAAAGTCACATTCTGAGATAATGGGCATTAGGACTTAAACATATGAATTGTGGGGGAGCACAATTCAGCCTAAAATAGTAGTGATGGTTGTATAACATTTAATATTTTAAAAACCATTCAATTTTACACTTCAAATGGGTTAACTGTATATTATGTGAATTATATCTCAATAAATGTCATAAAAAAGAGAAAAAAATATAGAACAAACCTTAAAAAAACAAAAACAAAAAGACAACCAGTTAAAAAAAAAAAAAGTCAAATTTTAACAGATATTTCACCAAAGAAGACTTAATAACTACAGGTAAGCACATGAAAAATTCTCAACATCATTAATCCTTAGGGAAACTCAAATCAAATTCATTGATATCATTTTATGACGAGTAAAATGGCTAAATTTAAAAACTGACTATACCAAGTAATAGCAAAGATAAGAGCAACTGGGAATCTTACAGACCACTTATCAGAGATCAAAATTTCACAGCAGCTTTGGAAAAAAGTTTGTCAATTTCTTATGAAGTAGAACATATAATTCCATTCCTAAATATTATCCAATGTTGGGGCACCTGGGTGGCTCAGTGGGTTAAGCCTCTGGCTTCAGCTCGGGTCATGATCTCAGGGTCCTGGGATCGAGCCCCTCATTGGGCTCTCTGCTCAGCAGGGAGCCTGCTCCCCGCCTTCTCTCTGCCTACTTGTGGTCTCTCTCGCTGTCAAATAAATAAATAAATAAAATCTTAAAAAAATATTATCCAATGTTTTATAATAGAGGACCTGGCTGACCTTTGCCCCAGGCTTTTGGAAAAGAGCCTCTAAATCTTTAGAATTTAATAGGAGTGACTGTGTTATTCATAATGGGCCTCTAGGACCACACCCTTTGAGATTATGGTAATGAGGTGACTCATTCTGGGTCCCTAGAGGATTTCAGGATGGAAGCTAATCATGCTAGAAAGATCATCTAAGTGGTTAGAACATTAGAGTTTTAGATCCACATGATGTCAGTCCAAACTGGTAACCTCCAGGGAGTTGAGAGAGACCAAAGACTGAATTCAATCCTGGAGCCAATGATTTAATCAATCATGCTTAAGTAATAAACCCCCACTAAAACTCTAGATACTTGAAGCTCAAATGTGTTTTCTAGATTAGCAAAACATATCAATGTACTGGACTGGTGATGCATCCTGAGGGCATGGAAGCTTCACATTTGGGACCTTTCTGTACCCGGCCCTAGGTGTCTCTTCTTTCTCCTGGTTTTGACTTGTGTCCTTTTTCAATAATAATTGTATTATAAGTACGGGAATTTCCTGAGTTCTGTGAGTCATTCTAAAAAATTACCATGACAGGTTAGTGGGAACCTTGAATTTGTAGTCAGTTGGTTAAAAATAGGGGTGGTCTGGGAACCCTGGGAATCTGTGAAGTTTGATCTGAGTCTGGGTAGTGTCAAAATTGCATTGTATTTAAGAAAATTGAAAACACAACCATGTAAGACTATATGAATGTTCATAGCAGCTGTATATAAAATGGCACCAAACTGGAAACAACTCAAATATCCATCTAAAATTGAAAGCATAAATAGGTAGTGGCATATCTATTCAATACAATATTACCAATAAGCAGAAAGGGATTAATTATTGATATAGGAAACAAATTAACAAATCTCAAAGGCATTATACTAAATAAAATAAGTCAGATGCTAAAGATTAATATTGTTTGACTCTATTTGTATGAACTCCTGACAGAAAGTAGATCATTAGTAGCCAGGAGCTAAGAATGGGGGGGAAGGTATTTGTCTATAAAGAGGAAAAGAAACTTTTTGGAGTGATGGAAATATTTTATATTATGATTATAGTGGTAGCTATATGATTTTATACAGTATTTTGGTCCCAGTGTCACATAGTATGCAATAATCAACTCTAGTCAAATTGTAGATACAAATCTGTCCCAACCTACAATGGAGTTACATCCTGATAAACCCACTCTAAGTTGGAAATTTAGTAAGTCAAAAATGCATTTAATATACCTAAACTGCTAAACATTGTAGCTTTGCCTAACCCTCTTTAAATGTTCTCATAACAATTATATTAGCCTATAATTGGACAAAATTATCAAACAAAAGCCTTTTATAATAAAGTGTTGAATATCTCATGTGATTCACTGAATACTGTTGTGAAAGTGAAAAATAGAATGGTTGTATGAATTCAGAATGGTTATGTCAGTTGTTTACCTCTGTGATGATGGGGTTAACTGGTAGCTACCACTGCCCAGCATCACGAAAGAGCATCATACCACACATCACTAGCCCAGGAAAAATCAAAATTAAAGATTAGAAATATGTTTTCTATTGAATGTGTTAATCACATTCACCCCATTGTAAAATCAAAAAGTGTGAAGTGGAGAATGCCTGTATAACTCTAAATGGTAGTATTTAACTTGCTTCTTTCTTTGGAGGTTATGTGGATATGTTCATTTTGTGAAGATTAAACTATATTAAACTGTACCCTTATAATTTGTCTAATTTGTGGTATATATATTTTTCACTTCAGTAAAGTATTTTATGTTTTAAAAATGTTGTTGGTAATTTAATAGGGTTTTAAAATTTTCTTTTTATAGTTCTTATATATTTCTTCTTAAGTTTATTTCTAATCATTTATTTCATTTGCTGATATTTTTAATAGGATGTTCTTTTTTTGAAGATTTATTTATTTATTTGGGAGAGAGAAAGTGTGAGCAGAGGCAGAAGGAGAGGAAAAGAATCTCAAACAGACTCCATGCTGTGCATGGAGCCTGGGGTGGGGCTCAATCTCAGGATGCTGAGATCATGACCTGGGCCAAAATCGAATTTGACACTTACCTGACTGAACCACCCAGGTGCCTCTAAAATGTTCTTCATTGTAATTTTCTAATTTATATTTGACATTTATGAAAACTATTGGATTTAAACAGTAATTTTATAAACTATTTTCCTGAATTGTCTATTTCTAATCTTATCTACTAGACTTTTTTTGGTATGTTGCCACATAGGCTGTCAAATTGATGGTAAATGATGATAATTTTGTTGTCTTTTACCTAATGTTTATGATTCTTCTTTTTCTTGTTGATTGTTACTATCTCAAAGTTTTAGGAATATGAGAAATGATAGTGGTGATTTCATATGTTATATTCCTTATCTGAATGAGAATTTTTTTCAATACTCAACTCTGAAATATGATTCTGGTTAATTTAGATGTATATTTTTCAAGTTAAAGAATCCTCTTTTTCCCCCTATTTTACTATGATTATAAAATCAGAAATACATACTGAAATTTTATCCAATGCCTTATGACATTTATTGTAAAATCTTTTTTTCTTCTTTTGGTCAAGTATGTGTTATATTACTTTAATTGATTTCTTAGTTATCTTTCTCTGTGTTCCTGAACAAATCCCATTTTCTATTATTTTATCAATATTCTATAAGATTAAATTTAGCAATTTATTGTTTAGTATGTAAACATCTTTATTTTGTAGTCTGCTTTTTTGTGATTTCTTAATCAGGTTCAGGATATAAGATAATTTGTTAGTCATAAAAAGCAGTAAGACATTTATTTATTCTCAATGTTCTGGTAACATAGATAATATTTAATGTTTAAGGATTTGAAAGTTTTTCCATGAAAGCTCTGGAACTCAAACTCAACTGATAAGATGAGAGGTTTAGAAATTATGTTTTCTTGGGAAACCAGTTCCATCATCGCTGATTCTGGGAGACCAGAACCTAGTGGATTAAATTAACTAGGTGTTCCCCTTCACTGGTTAAGTTGAGAGAGGTTGAATGATAGAACTATTAATCTCCTTTTTCATTTATCTCATTCAAAATCTTCTTTACTAACAGCATTACTAGTCATGGGGCTAAAAAGAACCCTTCTTTCTCAGGACTTCATCCTCCAGGGCCACTGCAGGACCTGGATCATTGTTACCACAAGGGTAGTTCACAGACATGGTCCCCAAAGAGAAACCAAAATGCTCAAAGTAACAAATGTTCTACTAGCAAGGAGGATATAAACCTTGAGCCATAGAATTAAGTCAGAGGTCACTGGAGCCAAGGAAAGAACTCATCTGGGTGCCAAGGTTGAAGATACATTAGTGCAGATGGGAAATGGGAAAAACAGAATAGAACTTCAACATAGATTCAAAAGAGAAAAAATAAAATGCAGAGATCAACAAAATCCCATTCAGATGATATCTTACAAATATAAAGTGCTTTATTTTTGTTACTTTTTAATTTATTTTATTTTATTTTTTTCAGTGTTCCAAGATTCATTGTTTATGCACCACACCCAGCATGGCACATACTGCTCCATGCAGTATGTGCCCTCCTTAATACCTACCACCAGGTTCGCCCATCCCTCCACCCTCTCCCCTCCAAAACCCTCAGTTTGTTTCTCATAGTCCACTCTCTCATGCTTCATCTCCCCCTCCAATTTGTCCCACTTCACTTTTCTTTTCCTCCTCTTAATGTCCTCCATGTTATTCCTTATTGCTCCAAGTGAAACCATATGATAATTGGCTTTCTCTGCTTGACTTATTTCACTCAGCATAATCTCCTCCAGTCCCACCCATATTGATACAGAAGTTGGGTATTCATCTTTTTCTGATGGCTGTATAATATTCCATTGTATATATGGACCATAACTTCTTTATTCATTCATCTGTTGGAGGGCACCTTGGCTCTTTCCACAGTTTGGTGATTGTGGCCATTGCTGCTATGAACATTGGGGTCCAGATAGCCCTTCTTTTCACTACATCTGTATCTTTGGGACAAATACCCAGTAGTGCAATTTCAGGGTCATAGGGTAGCCTTACTTTTCATTTTTTGAGGAATCTCCACACTGTTTTCCCAAGTGGCTGCATCAACTTGCATTCCCACAAAACAGTGTAAGAAGGTCCCCCTTTCTCCACATCCTTTCCAACACTTGGTCAACTAATCTTTGACAAAGCAGGAAAAAAATAACCAGTGTAAACTGTTGTAAATTGAATTTACTGCACATTTGATTACCAATAGATCACATTTTTGGCCATAATAGCCATGTAAAATAGTAACTACACCATTCAAATCCTGGCATGTATTCAGGAATGGTGATAGCAGACCATGAACACACTGAGAATCTAGAGGCTGATAGGACATGCTTCTTTATTTTCTGTTTGTCTTGACAGAAGTCCATTCAGCATTGTCTTAGGTGGAACACTGGGAAGTCCTTTCTTACCTGGTTTCCCCTTCTCCTTCCTCCCTTTTCCACCTACTTTGCTTGCAGCTTCCAGGCTTCTTTCCATTTCAGCCCCTATTATCACACACTGTGGAGTCTCCCAAACCTCTTTGCTTGAGCCCTATGACAGTCAAATCCTCACTCTATTCTCCAGGGCTCCATTTTTCAGTGCTGAGTGCATATAAAATAAATTTTTTATTTTTCTAAATCTAATTGCCTCTCATGACATAACTTAGTTTGTGTTATTATGCAAAAGGATCTTCTCTTCACTGGGGATGAGGATGGACAAATAGAAAGGCTGCCTCTTCCTGCAACAATTACATTCTAATTCCTTGCCCTACTTTAGTTAAACTCTTTGAACTTCCTTTTCTGAAGGCTTGCTACTTTGAATTCTTTCACATGCAGTGCCTATGAGGCAAATACATTAAATAGAATGACAAACACAGATGAAAAGAAAAAGAAGACATCTGCACTCATATATCCAGGCAGAGTAGGCAGAGCTCACCTTAAAGTTAACTTGTCATCCACAACTTCAATAGCAATGAAAAAAGGACTATCACCATTTTTACCTATCCCCATGACAGTTGTTAAACAGAAGTCTAAAATGAAAGAGAAGGAATATAAGCCATAGCAGTGACATATTTTCTTGGCTGGGCAAGAAAAAAAAAACAAACAGAAACTAAATATTTTGTATATATAAATAGTTTGAAAGTAATACCACATACTACTAAAAAACTCTCTATTGGGATCATAACTTAGGTAGTGGAAGAAAGATCAAAACAACCTATTGCTAATAATTTGACTTTGAGTCCCCAGCATCACATGCTTCTCATGCAGAGACACTTCACAATCTATCCAGTGCTTATGATCATTGATAAGAAGATAAAAAACACCAAAAAAAACCACAAAAAACCAAAAAACCCACAAGTACAATTTATTTGTTTTCTTTTTCTTTTTTTTTTAACAAGTAAAATTTAATGTCAAAAACTGGTCAAGAAGTTTGATGGGCTTTCACTTTGTAAATTCTTTTTCTCTGAGTGCCTCAGGCTTAATACTAGTATTAACGTGAAGGTAGAATAGAATCAAATCCGAGTTCATTTCATGGCCAGACTACCAGTACAATAAAATTTAATGGCTATTTTTAAAGGTTTTGGTATGAGTCATTTTTGAAAAATATATTTCAATTTATTTTTCAAGCTTATGTCTAAAAGACAGAAAAAAAACTCACTCCACCCTCAAAAATCAAAGAAAGTAGTTTATTAGGCAGCGTACTTGTCATTTGACCAAAAAAAAAAAGGAAGAAAAAGAAAAAAAAACCTTCAGATTTCTACCAGAGTCAAGATAGAAAAGATCAATTCAGGCTTTTAAAGAAGCAATGACTCAGAAAACCAATCACATCAGGACAGCGCCTGCTGTTTAAACTGGTTAGATTTTACAAGGTGCTATTAGGTATACTTAAAGTTGATTGGCCTATAAAGTGAAAAAAAATCCTTTTTGGTATCTCAACAAAGGGAGAGATTTCTGTGAGTTCTAGAAGGCTCTCCAGGACAAGGTAATGAGGAAATTGTACTTCAGTTCTATTTCTTCATCTCCTTTCCTACTCCCAGATTTAATTCTTTGCTAAATCTCTTTTTTCACCTCAGGAAAGATAATTGGATTTATCACCACTAATTCTAGTTTTTAAAAGACTTGTAAAGCAATAATAAGCAGTTTTATTTTGCTGAAAAGTATATGAAATGTTTCCTTCACTCAGTTAAATGTTCTCCCTTCCAGAATATAAGACTGAAATCAGGCATTAACTCTGAATGCTTGTAGTATAAATATAGTGAAAATGTATATGTTAGCCTAAACAAGGACTCAGAGCAAAGGGGTTTTTAGTCAAAGAAACAGTAAGATGTATGAGGAGCAGGGGAAGGTCAAAGCTCAAACTTTGAATTCAAAAAGGTCTAGGTTCAGATTTTCATTCTATGACTAGTAACCTGTTTCTTCATCTGAGAAATACAGATAATAATGCAAACATTATAGGATGGGTGAGAAAAATTGATGAACTAACAAATGTGAAATGCGTAGCAAACTACTTGGCACATAGGAATTTCAGTAAATGCTATTATGAGCAAAGCAAGCTGTGTAAGACTATAGTTTCTTTCAAGTGGATGGGGCAGATGTCAACTACTGATGGCAGGTTCTTTCAAGGTCCATCCCACATTGTTTTCAACGTTAAGCAATCCAAGGGACAAACTCCCTTTTTCGCTGGACCTCAGACTCCACTCAGATCTCAACCTGCACAGGCCCATTCCCCACAGAGTTGGCAGGCTAAGCTTCCACCAGCCTCAGGAACCTGGCACCAGACTCCAGACTCTGCTCTCTTCAAGCCTTGGACAGCTTCTCGGACACTCACAGCAAAGGCTTTTTTCAGCAGTCATATTGGAAAACCAACTTTATATTTTCTTCATGTCAGGCCAACACCCGGACAAGTTTTTGTCCGATTAAGATCTCTGTGCCTGGGGCACCTGGGTGGCTCAGTGGGTTAAAGCCTCTGCCTTCAGCTCGGGTCATGATCTCAGGGTCTTGGGATCGAGCCCCACATCCGGCTCTCTGCTCAGCGGGGAGCCTGCTTCCTCCTCTCTCTCTCTGCCTGCCTCTCTGCCTACTTGTGATCTCTGCCTGTCAAATAAATAAATAAAATCTTTAAAAAAAAAAGATCTCTGTGCCCGCATATGCCCTTTCATCTCAGTATTCTCACACACAGCTCTTCATTCCTTTCACGCTAGTACTCCCTTCCGACTACTTCCATTGCATGGACCAGACACATACATTCCTGTTTCCCTTTTCACTACCGTATAGATTCCTGAACTCTCTTCCATATTTATTGAAAAATATGAATCTTGGCTTAGGATGGCCTCCATATGGTATCATGAGATGTGAGTATCAAGAAAAACAAATAAGCCGGTTCCTAAAGATTGCACCATCCCGAATACTTCCAATTTCCATGCCAGTGACCAATTTGATGAACTAGTTACTATTTCTTGAACTCTTCCATTCCATTCAACCTTACCCATGCCTGCATACTAACTGGAATCCAGATTTTCTCATTACCCTTTCCTACTACTCTTTTTATTATACGAAGTTGCCTATCCTCAAAAGAATGATTAATTAACTAAATGAGAGGATGTATGTTAAGCAACTAGTCCTGTGTTTTGGTATGTTAAACAGCACCTAATAAAAGGTAACTATCTATCCTCCAGTCTCAATGTTAATAGGCAAATTTATACAATATTGTTCTTTTCATCCACCACACAGCTTTAAAATATATGTTGAAATGACGCTACTCAGAGTGTCATAAAACGTGTAGGAAATTGTAAATTTGCCATTAGAGATAGCACATATGCACAAAGCAAAACAACTGTTAACTATTTACATGCATAGAGCATGTGTCTATGTTGCCTTTTCTTTGTGAAAGAAGCTTCCTTATTTTTCAAAATGATCTGGTTATGCAATTGTTTCAAGAAAAATACTTATTATTACCTTCAACAACTATTTATTATTGTTTCTATTTATTATTTTATTTTATTTATTATTATAGGTATTTATTATTATTGTTATTATTTATAACAAGAGTCATACTTGGAGACTGAGTAAAGTATTTGGATTGTAATTTATATTTGTTTGTGAAGAAAAATTTATTTAGGGATGCCTGGGTGGCTCAGTTGGTTAAGCATTTGCCTTCAGCTCACATCATGATCCTAGGGTCTTGGAATCAAATCCCACATCAGGCTCCTTGAAAAGTGTGGAGTCTGCTCCCTCTCCCTACTGCTCTCCCTGCTTGTACTCTCTCTCTCTGACAAATAAATAAATAAAATCTTTTAAAAACACACACACCTTATTTATAGCTTTTATTTCTAGAATCAAAGTTCAAAATATCCATATGGGTCATTTAGAACAGCTCTGTGCTACAAAGTAGTGACAAGATGGTCTTTAAAATTGAAGGTCTGTACCAATAGCAGGAATCCATTTTCCCCCAAAATGTTTCTATAAAAGACTTAAAAAAATATTAGTAGAAAGGAAAATACCTAATTTCTTCTCTCTGATGTAATATAAAGAGCATGAAGATGACTCTTAATATCACCACAGGAGAGTTCCCATCATGTCTCTCATGGGAAGATGAATGTCAGTTCTACCCACCCTTGAATTATATTATTTTTGGCTCCCTTCGTTAATCAACACTGAAATACTTATTGATGTGGTATTATAAAAGAAAATGGTTAAACTAGGGAAAATATTAGCAAAGTGGAAATTCCCAACACCTTACAATATGAATAAATGCCTCATCGGAGACGTTATCTGAAGTTCGTGTTATTATGATTTGCTTTTATGTGCTTGTTTTCTCTTCATCCCCTATGGACCAATTGACATTTTGCAGTCATTGAAAGGCCTTGCTCCTGCTCACTCTTAAAGCATAAGAAGAAAACAAAGAGCAATTCACAACTCTTCTTGCCTTTTCTACCTAACAGATCTATTTGCTTCTTTCCAGAGAACTGGTTTCCACTTGCTAACTTTTTACGTAAATGACATGCTGTCTTTGATCTCTGGATAGCAAGGTTCATGTTCAGTAGGATGAAGAACTGGATCCTCACAAATGAGTCCTAAAGAATGAACTGAGGAATATTGCTGATGTTGTCAGATATGCCACATTCCCAATTTCTTTATTCCTCTCTACAAACCTTCTACTATCTTCAATGACTAACTTGTTCAAATGTAGAACATTCATTATATGTATATTCCAATATATCATATGTATATTCCAATATATTATATTCCAATATATTATATGTATATTCCAATACATTTGGTTTGCTTTATGGCTTTTGAAATACTGCACTTTGACAAATCCAGTAAAAGTCAAATATGTGATATTTCTTATCATTTAACAATAGTGAAACAAGGAATGACCACTAAAATTTTAATTATTGTTATAAACAATAAATTATTGTTCTATATTCCCCCTAGGCAGTTTAACACTTGTCAGGAAATATTAAAGTTTCTATCATAAGAAATTCTTAACTTTTCATGTATATGAACAGTAATAAAATATTCAGTGGACACACATGTAAATACAGATCTTGGCTTTTTTTTTTTTTTTTCCACTGTTTGCGTCTTCCTGTAGTACCTAAAAAAGTAAGGTCACCTATCTGAATTTAGTTTCTCATAGGTAATGCATGAAGAAAAATTCTATGTCTGTCTCAAAAGGATTAAATGAAGATTGGAGAATATGTATAAAAGTTTCTCCAATACCTAGAAGTCATTGAGTAAAATTTTCTTACTTTTCTTCTCGTTTAGCTCAGATTTTTTGAAAAAGATCAAGTTGATCAAACTAAGAATTAACATAAGAACTACGTAAATACATAGTGAAAAACAATTAGATGAAAGATATTTTTTTTTACAACGTTAGCTACTATTTATTCATCATACCTGTAATATGTGCATATAATCTTTGCACTGACATTCCCACCAGATGGCAATGTTAAGACTTATGTTGCTATTTGATTAATTATAGATATGCATATATATTGGAGAAATAATCAGTGAACCAACTAAGGTATTTGTTAATAACATTTATTTCAACTCCCTTTTTCCTTGTTGAATTCATACATGTTTATGTCATTTTTTAAATTAAGTTTTGCATTACTTTCAAAGAACGTGATGGTTGTCATACTAAGAAAATCCCTTCTTATTATTGTTACTGGTGTTAGGAAAGCTTTTTTTGAACTAACTCTTAAAAGCATTATGAAGTGGGCACCTGGGTGGCTCAGTGTGTTGGGCCTCTGTCTTCAGCTCAGGTCATGATCTCTCTCTGCTCGGCGAGGAGCCTGTTTCCCCCCTCTCTCTGCCTGCCTCTCTGCCTACTTGTGACCTCTCTCTCTGTCAAATGGATAAATAAAATCTTAAAAAAAAAATTATGAAGTAATATAAAATAAGACTTACCTACTGCCTTCTAATACTTAACAAAATCAAAACACAGAAGCCAAGTAGACATTGCTCATTAATAGTACCTGAAGCAGGAAAAATATGAAAAAAATTCTCCATGAGCCTTATATTTAAAGGCTTGACTATTATTGGGAAAGTGGAATAAAAGGGGAAAAGAGGATTACTTATATTACACAAAACAAAAGCCAAGAAAGTTTTTTAAAAAAAGGAAAGCAGAGGGACGCTTGGGTGGCTCAGTTGGTTAAGCAGCTGCCTTCGGCTCAGGTCATGATCCCAGTGTCCTGGGATTGAGTTCCACATCGGGCTCCTTGCTCGGCAGGGAACCTGCTTCTCCCTCTGCCTCTGCCTGCCTCTCTGTCTGCCTGTGCTCGTTCGCTCTCTCTCCCTCTCTCTCTGACAAATAAATTTTTTAAAAAATCTTAAAAAAAAAAAAAAAAAGGAAAGCAGAGAGAATTAGATGTTCAAGTAGTTGCACTCTCTTATTACCCAGTCTACTCTGGTCAGAAGAAATATTACTCAAATAAAAATTACGTAGATTTTGTTTCTTTCTTTGTTGTTTTGGGATTTTTGCTGTTGTTGTTGCTTGTATTTAGTAAATGACTGCTCTCTAGATAAGATTAAGATTCACACCATTCCTTCTCCAAATGTGTGTTTGCAGACTGAGGTTACCGGACAAACTATATTATTAGTGACAAGGTAAGTTAGAAATTTAGAGTAAGCATTCTTGGCAATTTGGCAAGGTAGTTTTGTCTATTAAATCTGAGAGTGAAAAAAATGGAGTTTATGTTTTCTTTACTCTTTTCTCATTTCATTTTTCTAGCAATTCATTTTTAATGTGTTTTATGACAATATAACTCCAGAATGAATTGGGAGATGGTGGTGGTCCTTCCCTACAGGCAGTTTATACCTTACACAGGCATCTTTAAATGACTCCAGATCTTTCTTCTTTACACAGTTATCACCATGAGGCACAAGTTCTTTCTCTTGGATTCCACAACCTTTCTTTCTACACCAATTCCAATAACATTGGACAAAAAAGCAGTAAGATTCTATTTTATACTGACATCATACAGCTTACAGTGAGGTTTTATATTAGCCTATGCCTTTTTCATTTCCTAGTCACTGAAAATCAGGCTTCCTTGATCTTAAAAGAAGACCAAAGTCACATTGAATTATAATGTAATAAACTTGAGATGTAACCATCTAGAAGCCTTTATTGAGCCTCTACTCAATATTCCACAATGCTCAGTACGCAAAAGATTTGAAAACTCTGTTTGGAACAAAGATAAATCCACTGGAAATAATTATTAAACAATATAGTTGCCACAATTAAGTGCTAACTTTTATGCTGCTGATTCTGAGATTAGGTTACTTGTATCATCACTTACATCAGTAGCTTTATTTTTGAAAAAAACATCATTACCCTTTCTTATTCAAGGAGAGCAAGGACCAGAATCACCACAGGAGAGTTCTGTATAGGAATTCAGAAGAGGAAATTAGTTTCTTCACCTGAATAATCAGGTAATAACCTCTACTTCACATGAGCATGAGTTAATGTATATGACATCCAGTCTAATGACTAGCACATAGTTTCTTTCTGTTGTTGTTGTTGTTGCTGTTGTTGTTTTTAAAGATTTTATTTATTTGTTTGAAAGAGAGAGAGACAGTGACAGAGGGAACATAAGCTGAGGGAATGGGAGAGGGAGAAGGAGGCTTCCTGCAGAGCAGGGAGCCTGGGGCAGGCCTCAATCACAGGACATTGGGATCATGACCTGAGCCCAAGACAGATGCTTGACAACTTAGCCACCCAGGTGCCCTCTTTTATTTTGTTTTTAAAAAGGCACTCTTTGAAAGGATGAATAGAATTCATACAGAAAAGAAAGGAAAATTTTGTATAAGAGATTTTGCATTGGTAACATGCAAAATACTTCATATTGATACTGTGATGATTCCTGCAGGAAGAACAGAGAGGAAAAAAAGCAGCTTTGGAGAGAGTTCCAGAGACAATATTTTGTTTATTGTGATCTGTAAGCTCTGGTCTCCACTACTAAATTCACATCCACCTCTGTGATCAATGCAGGTTTCAATATGCCCCTACTTTTGTAACAAAAGCTTTTAGTTTGTGACATAGAATAAGACCAGGCAATGATTTTGATCCTTGCTCTCCTTGAATAAGAAAGGGTAATGATGTTTTTTTTCAAAAATAAAACTACTGATGTAAGTGATGACACAAGTAACCTAATCACTTGTTTCCTTCCAGTTAGTTTAACCAAAGTGGAAACTATGAAATAGGGCACAAATAGCAATTATTTCCTGTCTTTCAGCCTTCCCCCTGGCCTTCTGCCTGTAAGTCAGCGAAGTTCTAAGACTTTCTAAACTTTCATCTTTTTCCTCGCTTTGTAACTTGAGCTTGATTGCTCCCTCTCTGTTGTGGGAGAAAACCATATTCTGTAATCTTTAAAACAGAAGTTCTAAAAGTTCCATTTTATTTTATAGTGATTTGAATAATGAAAAGGTCTCATTTATTTCCATTTCTCCTTCCTTTTCATTTTTTCTCTGGTAGAGAACTCACCTTTGTACCAGAGCTTATTTCCCACAGGTACATCAGTCAGGTCTTGGTTCCATGAAAGAGCATTTCCTTTTAAAAGCTGTCAGGAGTTTCCCCTACAGACAGATGCTTGTAATTGGATCTCTTTACTTCAACAATAGTGATTCCAAATGGTTGTTTCCAGAGGAAGCAAACATTTCTGGCTCCAAAATGGTGTGTTAACAGAACTCTCCCTTCAACTGCTCTTAAGTGAGAGGACTATATGGTTTGAACTTCCTTACTGATCAGGTATTGTGAGAAGACTTCTTGTGTTAGGCAGTTTCCGTTGTGGGAGTGTGCAGTAGCTCCCTCCTAAGCTGCTGGGGATGTACTCTAAGAGCCCCAATGGATGCCTGAAACAGCCCATAGTATTGTGTCCTACATATGCAGTTTGTTCCTATACAAGCATACCTATGATAAAGTTTAGTTTATAAATTAGAAACAGTAAGAGATTGATAACAATAACTAATAAAATAGAACAATAATAATATAGTGTAATTAAAGTAGTGTGATGCAGTATCTCTTTCTCTCTCAAAATATTATATTATACTCACCCTTCTTTTTCTTGTGTGAAGTGAGATGATAAAATGCCTACTTGATGAGATGAAGTGAGGTGCATGACACACAGGGCCTGTGACCTAGTGTTAGGCTACAATTGTCCTTCTGACCATATGACAGAAGGAGGATCATGTGCTTCCAGACTGGGGTTGATTTGGGGTAACTGCACAACCATGAGTAAGGGGGGACTACTGTAGTTGGTGCTCTTGCTCTGTAGAGATCTGTGTGAGCAAAATATGAACTGTGCTTTTCTCTCAGCACTACAATGACTGTTAACTGTCAGTCTTGCGCATCCATAGCTGAATAAATCAATTTATAAAATTCAAGTCCTATAGTTTAGCACATGGAACTCTGAGGAACATTAGATAAAGTTATCAAATACACACTGTAAAGCAAAGGCAGTATGGAGGTGGAGAGCAAAGCTCTAGCATACTTTGATATCAACTCTTATTGTCTCCTAAAAAACTGCATAGAAAGCACTCTTCCCAAAAGAGTCTCATTTAAGGCTTGCAAGAAGCGTGTGATGTTGGAAAAGCAGGTATTGTACCCTTATTTTACAGCTGAACAAACTGAGGCTCTAAGAGGTTGGGTGACTGACTAGTAATGGAGCCAGGACATGAAGAACATCTGCAAATAACCATTCTGAGCCTCTTTCCTAGACACCAGGCTACCTCACCACAACAGAACCACAAGAGGAATGAGCAGTGAAAAAAGGCATGACAAAAACAACAACAATAATAAAGCCACATATAGTTTTCTTTTTGCATTAAATTTGGTGGTCTAAAACTTCAGATTCTCTTCTAAAATACTTATTCCAGAAATCCACCATCATTTATTGTTTATGACCATACTAATTTGGTGCTTACAAAACCAGACCCCAAGACAAGGTTTTGTGTGCAAGTGGTTTATTTGAGAGGGAAGTTTGGTGAGAAAGTACAGAAGTGAGACAGAGAAGGGAAGAGGCCCAATAAAGAGTACATGAATGGGGTTACCCATTATCTACATGAGGACCCCATGGGGGAGCCCTTGGAGAGAGTATAAAGAACAAAACAGAAGTTTCTCACTAAGGAAAAGGAAGCTGGGTTGTTTCACACCAACTCTTGTCTTGAGAGTTTCTCTCAGATGCTCTGGCAATGCTGGGCTTACTCCACTTTGTATGAACCAAGAAGGCTCAGGGAAAAGAGAAAATCCTCATACAGAGAGAGACACAGAAAGCTACGGTGAGCAGGGAAACTCTAGAGATATGAGGGGATATCAGACAGGGTACCAACAGTATCTGCTAAAATCATCTGGAAAGGAGCTGACATTACAGGGGGTTTTTATGACTGTGCATAACACAGACTGAGTCCAACAGTGAGGTAGAGAAGTTGAGTTTTTTTTTCCCTTGCCTAAATATTGGTCACTAGAATACACACTTAGTATGTGTGTGTGTGTTTGTGTATGTGTGTATTTCTGAATATATAAATGTGTGTTTATGTGTCTGGATATGTGTATCATTCCTTCAGTCATATTTCATCCTACCACATTGTTTCACTGCAGAATTTCTTCTTTTACAGGCCAAAATTTAGCTCATAAGATGTCAAATTTTATTCTATGATTTAAAACTAAAAAATTCTAAAGAATTATTGATGACTCCAGTAAAAATATTAGACAAATTGCATGAAAAATTATCACAAAATATTGGACAAATTGCATGAAAAAGACATATAAATAGCTAACAGGCATGAAAAAAAGATTAACTTCACCAATAATCAAAA
Organism: Taxidea taxus jeffersonii; assembly: GCA_003697995.1. NCBI lineage: Eukaryota > Metazoa > Chordata > Mammalia > Carnivora > Mustelidae > Taxidea > Taxidea taxus. The sequence continues at coordinate 10,431 of RCUC01132140.1, read as the reverse complement.
ACATAAAATTTATCAAAAACTGACCTCCAATTAAAATATGGAGTGATTAAAAATATATTCTTTAAGGTTTTTTTTAAAGATTTTATTTCCTTATTTATTTATTTGACAGAGTGAGAGAGATCACAAGTAGGCAGGGAGGCAGGTGGGGTGGGGGGAAGCAGGCTCCTCGCTGAGCAGAGAGCCCTATGTGGGGCTTGATCCCAGGACCCTGAGATCCTGACCCAAGCCAAATGCAGAGGCTTAACCCACTGAGCCACCCAGGTGCCCCAAGGCTTTTTTTGTATTTTTTTTTTTTAATGACAGAGAATTTCTTAAGTTCTAATGTTGAATTTTTAAACAGGTTCAAAATTGTAGATGAAATTTCATATACATGGGCTTGGAAGTGGTTTCACTTGGGAGTACTGTTTTTAACTTTCCTCTCTTCTATGTTCATTTCCCATATTTCCACATTTCTTTTCTTTTTTTAAAATTTAATTTAATTTATTTTTTTTTCAGTATTCCAAAATTCATTGTTTATGCACCACACCCAGTGCTCCATGCAATACATGCCCTCCATAATACCCATCACCAGGCTCACCCAACCCACCACCTCCCTCCCCTCCAAATCCCTCAGTATGTTTCTCAGAGTCTCTCATGGGTTGTCTCCCCCTCTGATTTCCCCCAACTCACTTTTCTTCTCCATTTCCCAAAGTCCTCTGTGTTTCCACATTTCTTATAATGATGATGTATTATTTTTATATTTAGAAAAAGTCAATAAAAATTAATAATACTTTATATGTCTCAAATTTTCTTTCATCATCTTTAGCCATTTTACGTTACAAATGGTAAAGTAGCTGGGATTTGGGAAATAATTTCATATTCATTATGTTTGCCCTACCACATTCTTATAAACTTGATCTTTTTTTTTCCCCCCCAGGCCAAAAAAGGGGAAAAAAAAGTGTTTTGTTCAGTATTTCTCCTGAAGAAGCTTGTTTTCTGTTATTGGATTTTTTTCTAAAGCTATTGAGATGTTTTACAGATTTTTAATCACAGATAAATATAGAATTAAAAGAATGTACTCACTAAAGCTTTATAAAATAATTGTTTTTTGTTTTTATGTTCATTTGTTTACTTTTTTCTTCTCAATATAAGAATGAACTAACCATTATGTAATCTATTATTATCTTTCCACAAACCACAAAACATCTTAACTTAGTAATTATATACTTAAATAAAATGGTCAAAAGCAGTGTACAATGATGTTAAGTGTAATGAACTTGACATTCAGGAACTCGTTTTCCAGTGAAAGCTGCATTAACTCAGATGAATGGGATCAGTAGATATCTAATAGCTTACCTCTGACTGTAATGCTATACAATGCACTCAACACAAGTGTTTTCCTAAGTGCTTCTAACTTCAAGGACATCGAGGAGACAGAGCAGAAGTTTCCATAAATTATGTAAGTCACAAATTGTGATAATACCAACTTGTAAAATGCTTAGAACTCATGAAATACATAAATGCTACTATATTAGGCAGGCGGTGATCATGAGAGCTCACCATACCCTCAGATTCATTTCTGGTAAAAGCAACTGCAGACCATTCTTTTTCACGGGGGTCTCCATGTTTTATAGCACATGACACAATCACCACGGTCTCGACTAGGAGCTGAAACCAGTGTCTGAATGATAGGTGGCCATTTTTAGATGCTGATGCAAGTCCTCCTAAGGGGATGATCAATCAATCAAAACATTTTTTCTTTTATGGTTTTTGACACACATGAGCAAATCTGGAGGTCTATGGAAAGCAAGGAAACTGGAAAACACAAAAGAAAACAAGAGTACACAGAGGCTACGAGGCAGTAAAAGCCATGATCAAGCAGAAGCTGTGAGATGCAAGGAAGATCCACACCAAGAGAGAGAAGCAGAGAGAGAGAAAAGCTAAGTGATCAGAACAGCAGGCTCTTGGGCCACTAGAGCTGCTGCCATAGACAGAATCAGATCCAGCTTTTCTCTGAGACCCGAGGACTTAGATGTTGACATACACATTCCTGAGTAATTGATAAACCAACCCAAATCCCCACAAGTAACCTGAAAAAGCAGCTGCTTCTTGCAGTGAAGGAGTCCTTAACTAATTTCAGCACAGAGGTCTAGAACTATTAGAGATGATAAAGGGACAAGACATAAGCCACTGCAATTTCATCAGATCTATGAAGAAACACACAAATATATCTGATTTTATTTTATCTACCACAAATACATACTCATGCTAAAAGTGAAGAGAAGTCTGTTTTAATACTGCTGTTTAAACATGAAAGCTGAACTTATTTATAGACTTGAAGCTGGAAATTTGGAGATTTGAGGGGGTGGAGGGGGTTGGCCCCTGATTACATTCTATTTGGACATCAGAACAAACAAGTGCAAAAGAAGATATGCTTCTATTAATAGAACCGCAACTTAAAAATATGAATTATATTCTAGAAGTTTACAAGATCAAGTTGTCTGCAGTTAGATACAAAGGTCTTTTCTAAACTTTTGTTTGTTTTGTTTTTAATATGTGTTCTTTTTCTCAGTATATAGGTGCAGTTTCTGTGTGACTTTTGGTGTGTGTGATCTGGTTTCCGTAGGCACCTCTCTAAAGTTTTATTTCTTCTATACCCACAGTTCTTTCATTTCCATTATAGCCAAATTGAGTTCTATCTATGTATCTCAATCTCTAGTTTAACTTCTTTTTTCTTTATCTTTATCTGTGTCTCTTAAATGGCCTTTTTTTTTTTTTTTTACAAATAAAGCACAAGGAATCAGAGAGAGAGACTAAACAGAATGTTATGTTTCATTCTTAACTTTGACATCCACATAGCAAAAAGTCATAGTATTGATATTGATTTATATTAAGGGAGAGGTTTAGAGCTCACTTTCATGTGTGTAGAATGGTGCACATATATAAAGTCAGCTTGAGGTCTTAAAACAAAGACTGATAGAAAAATGTCATATTAACAATGATTGCTTTGCTTTTGAAATATGATAAGAAGCAAAGAGGAGGTATTAGTTCTAAATTTTAGGATGCATTTAATGCTATAGAAATAATTTTATTTTTTTCTTTTCTTTTTCACAAATACTATGAAATACAGGATATCACTAACTTAAAATTAGGAAATGAGTTCTGTAAGGTCACTGAGCAAAACAAAGGGATGAGCTAGGAATAAAATCACATACTGCCTCATATCTTCTTCCTTCCTCTCCTCTTTCCTTTATGACTACTTATATAATATTTTTCTTTATCTCTAGGAGTAACACTGTTTTTGCTATTAAAAAAAATGAATCCAGACTGAGAAAGCTGTTTTAACTGTAGCTCTTAATTATGATGTAATAAAAAATAGCAGTTTTTTCTGTGTGACAAGAATTAATTGATTACAGTGGTAACATTACTTTGTGTATATGAATTTGGAAAATGTCTTTTGGTTGACCTCTATGAAGTGTTACTTTTAATTTTGACTCATAATCATATAGGAAGGAACCTCTGATCTATCCCACAGTCTAATGCAATCATCTCCCAAAGGCCAATACTAAGAAAAAAAAACAAATATTTTTTGAAGTCCTAATATACATCAAATATTTCCTCAAATTATTTCTTATTTAATTATCTCATTAATGCTATGATAAAACTATTTTTTATCTAATTCTCAAAAAAACTGTATTAGAGATTAAGTTACTCTCACCAGTCTGTGGGATTTGTACGGCTTCTGTTCATAGGAGTTTCTACTAGAATATCATACATTCTTACAAATCACAGAACAGAGTCTATGAATGAATTTTAATTGGTAAGTGTTTCCAGGCCTACTCTGCCAACTTAAAATCATATAGAGACAATTTAAAACTGAGGCTTGAACAATTGCATTGTTTGGGACACACAAGAGACATGATTTGAAATGTTTTCTATGTTTGTCAAAACCATCTGAAGAATATTTAAAAGTCATCTCTAAAAGAAAAGAGAGGTTTTGTTTGTTTGTAATTTTTTTGTAAGTTAAAGCAATTTATATATTTTTTCTTTTTTTCCACTTTGACTATAATCTATAAAGTGTTTTAAATCCCTGGTTAGATATTCTAAACCTATGAGCATCTTTGCATGAGATTACTACATTTAAGTTAATACAATTGACATGGTTTCCCTTACCATTCACTCAAGTCAGAGCTCATGGATTGATAATACTTGTAACATTTGTTAGCAAATGTAAGAAAAAATGGACTGGTCATAAACTTTATTTTAAAACAAAGTAAGTGCTTTTATTTATGTCCTCAAACTGAAATAAATCTCACGTGCTTTTAATCTTCTTCTTTCACCACGTTAGTTTGCATAACCTAGCACTATACTTCCAAAGATTTATTTTTTATTGTTATGCTTTGTTTGCTTATTATTTTCCACAACTGTTTATAGAACAATGAGGAATAATCAAATCAAAACCAGAGATGAAGCTTCAGATGCTTTTAATTCTCCTCTTCTTCCCAACTGAAACATGATGTTTTGAGGAAGCAGCCCAGAAATGCACAAGTTCCTTTGAGTAGCTGACTTAGAAACTGATCCTAAGGACAGACAGAAGGTCTACAAGAGTGAAGAAAGAAGGGCACATATGATCTTAGGAGATAGATCCTCATCCCCCGTCTTCTCTAGGCCTTTTTTTTTTTTTTTCAGTAACTCTTTGAGATGGACAATCTTTATAATTTATCGATATTACCTGAAGTGAGGCATACGCACTCATTAAATCTGTCCTCTTGAAAAGTGTTTAAAATAAGCAATGTAAGGTTGTCAAAGGTTGAACGAACCTTTCAACAGAATCCAAATCATAATTGAGCACCTTCTATGTGCTAAGTACCATCAAGAAGACACTGGGGATACAATGATGTCTTAGTTTGTTCGGGCTGCTCTAAGAAAATACAACAGACTGGTTGGCTTATAAGCAATAGAATTTATTTCTTATAGTTCTGGGGCTGGCAAGTTCACAACTGTGCTGGCAAATTTGTGCCCTTTAGTGGAAGGGGTGAGCAAGCTCTCTAGATCCTCTTTTATTAGGGCATTAATTTCTTTCCTGAGAGCTCCACCCTCATGACCTAATCACCTCTCAAAGGTTCCACCTCTTAATACTATCATGCTGGGCATTAGGATCTCAACATATAAAATTTGGGGGCATACAAGCATTCAGACCACAGCAAATGGTGAGTAAAAACAGAGAATATCTTCCTTTCACAGACTTTACAACCTAAAAGGAATGGCAAATAATAATACAAATAAATGTAAAAATTCAAATGGAATAAATGAAACAAAGTAAAGGTATGTGGTATTATGAATGGACTTATTTAGGAAAGTCAAGGAAGTCTTCCATGAAGAAAATGGTATTACATTGAAATTGAAAAAAAGTTAAATAGTTAAAAAAAAAAAAAAGATAGATTCTTGCCACATTGTAGAAAAAAAAAAATCCATGGTGAGAGAGATCAAAATAAAGAAAGGGTATGTAAAGAAGATCTGTATGCCTGGAGAACAAAACAGAGGAAGAGTGTGATGTGAAGTAAGACTAGGTCCCATGTAAGGTCCCATTGTAAGGTCCCATGCAGGACCTTACAAGCTGTGAGGACAAGTTTTGTCTTTATCCTAAAAACAATGGAAATCTTTGTTTATGTGATATGATTAAATATACTTTTTTAAAAAGAGATCACTTGCTAAAATCCCAAATCTAAATTAAAGATGATCTAGGATAATAAAAGGTATGCTAGGTGAGAGGTGATTGTAATTGAGGAAGGAATTCATTATGGTAGCTTTAACTGTAGGAGGTAATGGTAGAGACAGAGAATACATTAAGGTAATACCTGATATAACTTGGTGGTGGTTGGATAAGACATCTGAGGAAGAGGGACCTGTTAGGACTGTCAGACTGACTCCTGGTGCCTGGCTTGTGCAATAGGATGTGTCGTGAAGCCAGTCACTGAGGTGAGGATTGCTGGAAGAGGAACTGGGTTTAAGTTTGAGGTGACTTACAGAGACATTCAAGAGATTTTAATAAGCTTTAGCAATAGCTGGCTCAGAAGCAATGCTTAACGTTCATGCATTTAAATTGCTCCCTGTTCCAGTGGGATAAGTTAAATAAAACATCATTTCTTTTGCTGTTTTCTTCCTGGTAAATTTTTACCTTTCATGTTACAATAGTTGGGGAACGAGTGCTCCTAATAAAACGTGCATAAGTGTGGTAATTTAGCAGAAGCATGCACATTAGTCACTGAAGTCGACTTTTAGTAGTCCCCATTTTTCCTCATGAAAAGAACTGAGTAAAATTATGATAACAGAATGTAACTCATACCACAATCATTTTGCAAAGCTCAGCCTCTGCAGCACAAAAAGTCTGTGGAATTTTTAAAATCACGCTTAGGCAATGCTGTATTTATTTTGGGGGTATCTCATCCATGGTTTCCTTTTTTAAAATCTGGGTGATTATAAAGCATTTTTCTACTCATAAATTCCTCCATCTGTTAGTATTGTATTGTTAAACTTTCACTGCTGCTACTTTAGTCTAAACTGCAAAAGGTGGAAAAAAATGCAACAAATTTTAGTTGATGATAAAAAGACTTTACTGGTTACTAATCCAAACTTTTGAATTCTCCAGAGCATTGACTTAAATCAGCATTTCCGTATTTATAGAATTTCAGTTGTTTTAGACAACTTCCTTGACATCCTATCAACTCACTAGGAGAGCAATTACTGCTTGACAGGGGAGAAATTCTGTCAGGAGAAAAGCTAAGATCCCTATGATATAAACCATATTTTCATGTAAATATATGTGATGAGGATAATAGGCAAAAGAAAAAGCAAATGGAAGGCGGATCCATCTAAATGAAGCTGAGTGCTTCAGACTGGCAGACCAAAAAAATACCTGTGCCTGTTGCACCAATTGATTAGCTCCCGAAGGTAATGCATCCAAAGTTGTGGGTTTGATATTTACATGGGTCACTTAAGTTTTGCACAATAGTGAAAAACCAAGTCATGGGCACTTCTCTAACTTCAACAAACTATAGTATAAGCATGAAAGCATGAGGTGATCGGGCAAAAAAGTTTGATGCCCCACACAGTTATTTAATCCCAACAGCTGGATGACAACTCCGAGCACTGGTCCCATTGAGAGAGGACAGTAGACTTTTGTTCCTCTGGAAACATAGAGTTAATATTAGGATATCCACGTTCTGCTGACTACTTACCATAGCAGGCACTTAACTGCCAGTTAAGTAAAGAAATATCTGATTCTGTGGGCTCATATGAAACAGTTATCTACAGATATCTAGATATCTACAGAAATTAAGATAGGTATGAAGGCAAAAAACAGAGATGAGGGTCCTGGGTAGGAGAAGGCAGAGAAAGCTTTCCAGAATTTTACCTGATTAGACTTGCACTTGCTCTATCCGAGCAACATTGAGAGAGAAGCCAAGTGAAGCATTCTGGGCAGAAGGGACAATGTGAACAAAAGCATAGAATAGAAATTGCTCTAACATTTTAGAATTGCATAGTCTTATTACTGAGAAGGATGAAAACTTTCCTCTCTATTGTACCTCCCATAGTATCTTAAGTACTTCACATTATTTTCAGGGAATCAGGAAACACATAGAAAAATATATATATTTGAAGCTAAAATTACAAATAGTTCTGCCTTTAAAAAGTCTTTGGTATATATCTGTATGGAGATTTATAGTCTAAAAAATGTTTAGTTTATGGGCACTACCCATGCTCACCACAACTTTAAATACATACTTGACATTACCTTGTGTACCTACATTTGTTGTAACAGAATAAACTTTCTCCTAAACCTTACCAACCCTTGCTAATACTGCTAGGTATTCAGGGCAATGATGTCTTTTTTAGATTTAATGGAGCTCACAGAAAGATCACTCTACCTAAGTGAATTCAACAATTTGCAGAGAAAACATTTGAGTAACTAGGAAAAATTTTAACAGTGCTTGGAGGAAATAGAACTTTGTTTAATAGCATTATTGAAATAAGAGCAACCAGGAAATAATAAGTAATGAGAACTGTTAAATGAATTGAAAGAAGATAGATGATTAGCAACGTAGGGATTTTTTTTTTAAGTGCAGAAAATGGCTGGTTGAAAGGAAGAAAACAAAGTCCTATCTTTTATAATGTTGATACTCAGAATATATATAATTCTGATTTTTACCACATCACAAAACTTCAAAAAATATTAGGAAGTGGTCAGTATTATTCTAAGTTTATGAAGTAACCATTTAACAATACAGATCATGCAAGGTCAAACCCAGTTGTGAGATGAAAATGGAAACCAGAATTGCATACTCAAATTTACTCTGGATTTTCTTGTAGTTACTTTTTCTTAACCCACTCCCCACCATAAGAGACTCTTAATCTCACAAAACAAATTGAGGGTAGGGAAAGGGTGGTTGGGTTATGGGCATGGGGGAGGGTATGTGATATGTTGAGTGCTGTGAAATGTGTAAGCCTGATGATTCACAGACCTGCATTCCTGGGGCAAATAATACATTATGTGTTAAGAAAAAAAAAGAAAAAAAAAACCCAGCACCCACCTAACATATAAGAAAGGTAGTTTGTTAAGAGGGAGCATGGGAATAATTGTGCTCCCTTCTTCACTAATTGTATTTTTTCCAGTTATATAATTAACATATAACATTGTAATAGTTAAAAATGTACAACATAATAATCTGATATATATATATATATATATATATATGTATATGTGTGTGTGTGTATAATGGGAAATGATTACCACATTAAGTTTAGGCAATATTTATTACCTGACATGGCTCTAATTTTTTGTGTGTATGATGAGAAATTCTAAGATTTACTCTCATCAACTTTCCAGTATACAGTACTATAGTTAATGCTATATACTACATTCCCAGAACTTACTTATCTTATAACTGTACCTTATAACTTGTACTTTTTGACTATTTTCTCCCATACCCTATCTCCTGCCTCTGGAAACCACCAATCTGTTCTCTGTTTCTATGAGTTTATTTGTTTTAGATTCCACATATAGATCAGAATAAGTATTTGTCTTTTTGTGTCTGATTTATTTCACTTAGCATAATGTCCTCAGGGTCCATCCATGTTGTTGCAGATGATAGAATTTCCTTCTTCTTTATGGCTGAATAACATTCCATTGTATATAAATACCACATTATCCTTATCCATTCATCCATCCATGGACTTTCAAGTTGTTTCCATGTCTTGGAAAATAATGCTGCAATGAATATGGGAGTGCAGATACATGTTTGAGAGAGAAAGAGAGAACTTGTTCAGTTTTCTTCTAGGAGTTTTATGGTTTCAGGTCTTATAATTATCTTTAATTCCTGAGTTGATTTTTGTATATAGTGTAAGATTAGGACCCAGTTTCATTCTTCTGTGTGTGGTTGTCCAGTTCTCCCAACACTATTTACTTAATAGTATCATTTCCCCTTGCACCTATTTTGCAACTCTGTCACAATTAGTTAGCTACGTGTGAAGGTTTTACTTCTAAGCTCTCTATCCTGTTTTATTGATCTATTTGTCTTTTTTTTTTTTTTTTTGAGTTTTTGTAAGTTTTTATTCCACCATTTTTACTGACTTTGCCCTGGGAATTTCACATAAGAAAAGTTAAAAGAGTTAACTTGTTTGGCAGGAGATGTCACCATAGGCCATTAATAGTTGTTTTTTTTTTTAATTAAGCTTTTTTTATTTAAACATATAATGTAACCCCACCACCCTCTCCCAACCCCTCTCCCCCCCCACACCCCTCAGTTTGTTTTATGACATTAAGAGTCTCTTTTGGTTTGTCTCCCTCCCAATCCCATCTTGTTTCATTTTTACTTTTCCTACCACCTTAACTCCCACCCCCGTTGCATCTCCACTTCCTCATATCAGGGAGATCATGTGATAGTTGTCTTTCTCCAGTTGACTATTTCGCTAAGCATAATATGCTCTAGTTCCATCCATGTCGTCGCAAATGGTAAGATTTCATTTCTTTTGATGGCTGCATAGTATTCCATTGTATATATACACCACCTCTCCTTTATCCATTCATCTGTTGATGGACATCTAGGTTCTTTCCATAACTTGGCTATTGTGGACATTGCTGCTATAAACATTCGGGTACACGTGCCCCTTTGGATCACTACGTTTGTATCTTTAGGGTAAATACCCAGTAGTGCAATTGCTGGGTCATAAGGTAGCTCTATTTTCAATTTTTTGAGGAAACTCCATGCTGTTTTCCAGAGTGGTTGCACCAGCTTGCATTCCCACCAACAGTGTAGGAGGGTTCCCCTTTCTCCGCATCCTCGCCAGCATCTGTCATTTCCTGACTTGTTCATTTTAGCCATTCTGACTGGTGTGAGGTGGTATCTCATTGTGGTTTTGATTTGTATTTCCCTGATGCCCAGTGATGTGGAG
>ML102019.1:2748-76183 GCA_003697995.1 Taxidea taxus jeffersonii | reverse complement strand
TCCTCCATAAACATGCCAGAGATGAAGACACATGGCCATGCCAGGAGTCTTCTCAGATCCAGACACAAGAGGTCTGCAAGGTGTGAAGAGAAGGGGGGGTCCGGGTTTCTGGAATGTTCTGGAATAGTGGGGAGTGTTGTGGTAAGACTGGATACCCCTCCTTCTGGGAAACACTTCTTCCCAAAGCCCAGGATGTCCACAGACAGGGTGGGAGCAGCCCATGTAACCCAATATCATGGGCTCTCTGGCTGGTTATCTCTGCAGCCTGCTGGATTTACATCTACCAAGATTTTCCATTTCTGGGACATATAACCTTGAAGAAATACTTCCCCACATCGGTCTCACCAACATCTTCAACTTAGAAGCTGACTTATCAGGAATCACTGAGCAGCTCAACAAAACCATCTCTCGGGTAAGGTGGTGAACATGGATGGAGGGGAGGGTCTTTTCTCCTCTGAAGTGTGCATTTGAAAGTCAAGTTTCCCTTTCTTTTTCCCATTCTGGGTCTTGATTCCAATCTATGAGGCTTCTTTTCATAAGAAGCTCCCTTTCCATCTCTCCTCTGGATTCTTCAGAGCAGGGACACTGAGTCCTGAATAAAGTAGACATGCATTTGGGGTCATCCATGGAGACAAAATTTCTGCAGTGTGGATTAGCTTTGTCTTCATTCCTTATACTTCCCAAGGGCAGGCAGGGAAACTCTTTCTTTGTCATAGTTATAGAGAGTAGTGGGGGCATGAAGACAAAATGTATCTGTCAGCCTTGCTACAGAGACAAACATCTCCCGAATCTCAGAACCCAAACAGGCTTACTTCTTATTTATGTTACACGTCAGAAGTGTGTCATGACCATGGGGCTACAGACCTACTTCACATTGCTTCTCCCTTCCAGGATGCAGGTGAAAGGAGGAGCCCCTATCTGGGACATGTCATTCACAGGGCAATGGGAAAAAAGCAAGAGAAACTGTGAGATAGCTTTTCACGTTTCTTTTCACTCTGTGTTATGCCAAGGCCAGTCATGTGTCCCTGGCTAAAGCAAGTCCCATAGTCAAAATGGCCATCATTTGGGGAGGGGGGCAGTTTCTGGTTTCCTCCTGTAGGAGGCATTGCCAGTTACAGGGCGTGGCTGGGAATCCATGACTCTCCACTGGGAAAGGAGAGTTAATAACTGGGTATAACAATGTAACTTTCCTTCCCTGCTCTACCTTTTCTGTTTTAGGATAGAGTCATTAATTGTTGTTTTAGGCTTTGCCAGGAATTTCTTTTTTTAAAAAAATGTAGTTATTTATTTATTTGAGAGAGAGAGCACAGAGGGAGAGGGAGAGAGACTCCCAAGCAGATTTGGGATTGAACCCCGCATCAGGCTCTGTGGGGCTCCGTCTCATGACCCTGAGATCACGACCTGACCCAAAACCAAGAGTCAGTTGCTAAAACAACTGCACCACGCAGGTGCCCCTTTGCTAAGAATTTCATAAGGAAAGTTTTCTGTCTTTTGCTTGGGGAAGGCCAGCTGAGATTAGGAATGTGAACCAAGGCAATAGGGATGGGGTCCTGTGTGTGCACATGAATGCACATGTGTGCGTGCGTGTGCGTGCACACCCATGGTGGACAGGGTGAACAAGAAGGAGAAGAAATAATGTCACCTTTTAAAGAATTCCTTTCACAGTTACCTTAAATGCTAGGTGTGTCTCTTCATAGAACTTTTTAGAAACGAAAAGGCTTGTCAAGGCCAAAAGATTTCAACTTTTTTAAAGTTTCAGAATCCTTTCTTCCTAAAAAGGTATGTGAAGGTGAGAGTTTAAAAAAAGGAATTCTGGAGGGGGGTTCAGGGGCTTGGGGTAACTGGGTAACGGGTATTTTGGAGGGCACGTGATGCAACGAGCCCCGAGTGTTGTATGCAACTAATGAGTCCCTGAACTCTACCGCTGGAACTAATAATACACTATATGTTAATTAATTGAATTTAAATTTAAAAATTAAAATTAAAAAAGGAATTCTTACGGAAGCTGGTAGAGGGTCTGGCATATCAGACAACCCTGTTCCCTGAACTCATGTTAAAAACCATTGATTTAGGCTAAGCAAGTCATCTTAAAGAAGAGGCCAGCAAGGGTTAGAGATGTGCATGCAGCTCAGAGCAGGGCCTGGTGTTCAGCCTGGTGAGGCTCAGAGCAGGATCCCGGTGCCCAGTTTCCGACACTCCTAAAACTTACTGTTGGGAGTTTGCAACCTGATTTCTGCATGCCCTGCTCAGTCTCATCTGTGTTTTGCCAGAGAGCAAACAGCGCTGTTAAGGCCATCCCCAAGGAAGCAGTGGTGGCAGGGAGAAAATGCCAGGAAGAGGCAGAAGCAATGAAGGTTGGCATTGCCTCCTGGGAAGACAGGGCCCTGGGGCCTGAGGGGGTGACTGCCTGCAGCTCCCTAGAACCACACATGTGGGATCTGTCCCCTCAGAGCACCCTGAGCTGACACTGGCTCTTTCCCCATCTTCTCCTCCAGGTGTCACACAAGGCGACAATGGACATGAATGTGTGGGGAACCCGGGCAGGGGCTGCCTCCGGCCTCCTCTCCCAGCCCCAGGCTCTGAATGCAACGTCGGCTCCCCAGACCTGTTTCAACCGGCCCTTCCTGGTGCTTCTGTGGGAGGCGGCTACACAGAGCTTGCTCTTCTTGGGCAAAGTCGTCAACCCGGCTGCAGGGTGACCACAATGGGAGGCCAGGTGGCGGCTTGTCTCCTCCTCCCCTGAACAATCAGAAAGGCCAGCACCAGCCTGGACCATGGGCTGCAGTGAAGACCAGCTAATACATGTGCAAAGATCCTAATAAATTTGACCTTGGGTTGTATGAACATTGAGGTGCCATGTTTACAAAGGAAGGTCGAGAATAGATCACCTTTAGAGGAGACTGGGGCCAGGGTCAGGGCTCCAAATAATGCTCTAGGAAAAGAAGGGGGTGTGATAATGGACTGATGTAGCATGGGAGGTCAACTGGCCAAGGATAACCCCAAGATCAAAAAAACGTGAGAGGGTCCACATGGCCAGGTGGGTACAAACTTGGTCAGTGGGATGAACTTGGGGACAGTATTTGGTTGCAATGGGGCATCTTTAGCTATTGGAGTCTGTGAACCACAAATGTTCCCCTCCGGTCTCAAGGAGGCATCTGTCCAAATCTAATGGGGAAACACAGTGGGATGCCAACTTTGTGGGAAGCACAGTGGGATGCTGCATGTATGTGTCATGCTTGTGGAAATACCCATCCCCACACCCCTACAATGACGTCCGTGCCAAGACTAGAGGGTGGCTGTGGTGGTGTCTAGGAAGGGGTCATCCTGAAAGGTGCCTTTGGCAGAAACACTCATACACACCCTAAGGAGGTCAGACTTGAGCTGGAGCCTCAAAACCAGGTAGGTTTTAAACAAAAGATAAGAGAGTAAGACGGTTTGGGGGAGCGTGGAGGAGACCCTCTGTGGGCAAGGGGCAGTGAGGAAAGAAAGGAAAAGTTATGTTCTGATAAAAAAAGGGAGAGAAAGAGAGAGAGAGAGAAACCCAGTTTTGCAGTAAGTTTATGTAGGATCACAGTGGAAGGTGATGCTCAAGAGGAATTTGGAGGTCAAAGGCTGGAGGATTTGGAGGCCAGATAAGCAGTGTGGACGTTGCCCTGGAGACCGAGGTTGGTAGCCATATGCCCACAAACACATGTGGATGTGGACAAAGTGTTATGGGAAAATTATCTGACAGCCGAGCAAGATAAGACAGTGTGGTGAGGCCAGGGTGAGGGGGAGCTAGGAAGGTACCCACCCCACCATGCCCTGTCCTGGCCCATCCCACATCCCTCTTCTGTCAGACCACCCACTCCCACACCCCCTTGTCCCAGCCTGCCCCCTGTGGCAACCCCCATCCCCGCCCTGCCTATTGGTCCTATGGACACCACTTCTCTTATTTGAAGGAAAGGAACCCCAGAAAGCCCACCCCATGCCCTGGGCAGCTTGGCACATGCGATACTTTTCTGTTGCTTTGGACTAGAGATTGAGTAATAACTATGTTCAAATGCTTGAAGAGCTGCCAACACTCTCTCCAGCCGTGGAACTGGCTCCCGCAGAAGTCAGTGATGGATTTTCCTGGGGGCATGCACGTCAGAGATATTAAAAGAAGAGGTTCCTGAATCAAACATTTTTTTTTAATTGGGTCAGGCATTCTGGAAGATTCTGAATGAGGTAGGAACATGGCAACCTGGGTCCCATGCCATGGAGCTCACAGACTTATAGACTTGTAGAGGAGATGGACATGGAAATGACTTATATTAAAGTGTGGACATTAGAGCCATTGCTCTTGGGACATGTACATTCACTGCTTCAACCCAGATTTACTGAACACCTACTATGTGCCAGGCACTGTTGTCTAGGCAGTGAAAATGGAGCAGCAAACTAAACAAACAGCAAGCCCAGATCATAGGGCTTACATTCTAGTGGGGGGAAAACAGTCAAATGTTTGTCCCCAATGCCTCATGCTGAATGTGTGATGAGGAAGCCATCTTGCTCTGACTGTCCACGTAAGAAAGAAACCCTCCCCCCAAGTTAGAGGAAGGGATGCCCAAAGCCTGCTTGAAGGGCTCCACCCTGGACCTCCTCACTACTGGACCTACACAGAAATGTTAGAAAGTAGGTGTGATAGCCCAGCCTTCTCCTGTGTGGGCAGAGAGCCAAAGATGAGAGCACGCCCCTTGACTGACATTTTAACCCACGACATCTGCACGCTTGGGCGAAGTTCCCTGTCCAAGTTCCAAATTCAGCTTGTAGGCCACCGGTTTGAAATATTATAAAACATTTAAGCTACTAACTGTTTAAATAATCCCAGGGTAGCCTGGGCTGAAAAGTCCAATGAGTCCACCTCAGTCCCAAACAGAGTAAGATGAGCAGGGCAACATGGATGCTCACATGCATTCCTGCCAATACCTTCCATCAGCTCCATGTTTGAAAGGGATGCCCCAATGTTTCTCAAATTAATTGGGATCCCTCAAATCATGGTTACCCTCAGCCTCCCTTTTATCACCACTATTCACATGGAAAGAGGCAGTGAGAGAAAAAGATGTTGACTCCCCACCCACTGCCCCAACACCAAAGGCTGGCCCCATGCCCTACTGGTGAGAGAGGGTCCTCGATGTACCCTAGAAACAGGTCCTTGCCCCATCTTCTCTCTTGAGGCTGGACTTGGGAGTTATGGGAGGGGAGAGGTGCCAGATAAAATATAGGATGTCTAGCTAAACTTGATAACTTTTAGTATAAGTATATCCCAGGCAATATTTGGAATATACTTACACTAAAAAAGATGTGTTATTGTTTTTGTTGTGTGTGTAGTATTCAAATTACTTGACCAGGTTGTCCTATATTTTTACTTGTGAAATCTGGCCAGCCAGGGAGGGGTGTCTAGGTTCAACTCTTGTGAGGGGGTCAGAAGGAAAGAAAGTTCATCAAGCTGAAGGCAAGTTAGCTTGGGCATCAGGGTGGAAGGAGCAGTGAGTTTTGTTAAAAGAGGATTCAGAGGCGAGACTGCTGTGAGGTGAAGCCAGCTGAGCACACTGTGTCTGCTGTGTGAGCGAATCCAGACTAGTCTGCCGATGGATGAGACTCCTGGCTCAGGGCCGCCAACACCTTCACTGACATCTAGCCAATGGCAAAACAGTGAGGGAGGCCATCCTAGACCAGTAGCCCAGTTGACTGCAAGTGCTGAGCCATGCCAAAGTCAGCCCAGCTTGACCCAGGCCAGAACTGCTCAGCTGGCCTGCAGGTCCATGAGCTAACTTCTGGAAGGCTTGTAATACAGCGTAGGTGACCAGTGAAAAGGGGAGGGCATGGGTGGGGAATGGGACTTGGGAATTCCAGACAGAGAAGACAATATGGTAGAACACCCAAGTCTTCTGAGTTCTTCCCAAACTTTTCCTTAAGGATTGACGCAGCAAGTACCTGTTCATGTCCCCCATCTCTGGGATCTACCAGCCCTCAAGGGCCAACCAGCTCAGACAATGCTCCATTGGCTGACCGGACATGAGTTGTGTGGCTTGGACCAGTCAAGGCCTTTCTGGCAATTTGTCAGAGCACTGTAGGGTTAGAGCTGAAAGGTCATGGGCCCATCACGGAAGGCCACACAAGAAATGGAGAAGCAGAGAACATTTAGAAGTATACATGCACAGAGACTCAGAATGGCCTAAGAGAGAAAGTCCTTTCTCATACTTGGCACTGGCACCAGGAATTTGCTGGTGATCTCTGGATCGAGAGAGCTGCAGACCCCCACGTCAGAACCTTCTCTCCTGCATGGGCCCTGTCTCAATGCCAGAAATCCTCCTGGTTGTTTTCCCTGCATTGATTGACTTACTTCCTCTGCAGTAATCCCATTAGCATGGGGACCCCTGCCTGACCAAGACTAGGTCCCCACCTCCAAAGTCCTGCTTCATAAAGAATTCAGGTTTATGGATTGAATATAGTTGAGGAGAGGCCATGCCAAACCCTTAATAGCAGAATCAAATATTTGGAAGGATATCAGCAAAATCAATCAAACTCAACTTAAAAATATGTTTTGAGTTCCTAGTGTGCTTAAATGCACATTCATTCATTGATGCCAGGTGGTGCTCGAAGGGAGAACAAGATAGGGCCACTGTTGTCAGCTTCCTGAAAGGAATCGTGTGACACACAAGTCCCTCAGGGGGCTCCAAGAAAAGCGTAAAATTAAATAACTCGGGTGGGGGGTACAGCACTAGGTACTTCCCTCAGAGATTTTCTTTTTTTTTTTTTAAGATTTTATCTATTTATTTGACAGACAGAGATCACAAGTAGGCTGAGAGGCAGGCAGAGGGAGAGGAGGAAGCAGGCTCCCTGCTGAGCAGAGAGCCCGATGCGGGGCTTGATCCCAGGACTCTGGGATCATGACCCGAGCTGAAGGCAGAGGCTTTAACCCACTAAGCCACCCAGGCGCCCCTCTCTCAGAGATTTTCTATGCATAATCATATCAAAGGCATGGAAAAGTCCTGCAATAAGAAATTTGCTTTTCTTTGTTTAATCCAGTGTTTATCAATGTCATTTGATCACAGAAATATTTTTTCTTATAAAACTTCTTAGCATCCCATAGATTTGGTGCTCTGTGTGACCCATTCTAAGGAACAGCTCCATGCTCTGCATTGTGTCTGCATCTAGATTCCTTTCTTCCTTCTTCCCCCCATCCCTTTTATTAACGAAGCACCTGAGACCAAAAGACAAAAGTGACCTGCCCAAGGTCACCCAGTCCCTGGACGAAGCCTCGTGCCTCACCAGCATCAAGTACTAGGCAGCATTAGAAACACTGAACCTGTATATAGGAAAGCTAGAACAGCAGCCACTACTGCCCAGCATTAAGTCAAAGGCACTGGTTTGTGATATTATGGGGATTGAGAGGCAGGCAAGAGAAAACTCTGGGTTGAAGGAGATGTGACACCAAAGGACAGAGACACTTCCTAGGAAAGTTCACCTCTGCATTTGGCCAGACCCTTGGCAGACACTTCGTTAAGATCTGCACCCAGGGACACAGAGGCAGGGCCCCAGGGTTAGAGGCACCCTCCAGCCAGAGCAGGTTGAACGATTTGGCAGATGGGCAGGGAGGGTTGGGGCCTGCCTGGAGAATCAGAGCCCCTGGAGGCAGAGGACTGGGATCGAAGGGCAGGACCGTGGTCACAGGTCCACAGTCGCTGAGTGATGGAGTGAGCTCCCGTATCTCAGCAGCCACCACCACCCTCCACATGCCTCAGGAGACACTGTCGTTGACTCAGAGGCCTCTACCCCCTCCACAGAGCAGAGTCCCCTCTCTGGGATCAGCCCCCCACCCCAATGGGGCCTGAGTCTCAGAGCCTGGGAGCACTCAGGGAATTTCCCTCCAAGACTCATGAGAGAGAAACCAGAGAGTGAGAGAAACCGCTGCACAGGACGTCTCTTCTAGGAGGACCCCCACCGCAGGCCCCCACTAGTCCTAAGGGCTGAGTCTGGACCCAAGGCACGGGGCCTCCTACAAGGCAGACTGGCTATACATGTCTCTGAAGGTCACGGTTTCCTGGTCATCTTGGCCTTGGGAAGGGATTCCAAATCGAAGCGTCTTCCAAAAAGACCTGAGGCTCTTTACAAAATGAAGCCATAAGAAAGAATGTATCTCAAGATTAAAAACAATTACAAGAAAAGCCATTTTGAAGAGCATTAAAAAATGCAGAAATCGATGTTGCCAATCATTTCTATTGTCCACACTGCACAGAATTCTGTTATAAGATCTTGGCTTTTGAAGCAAAGGGGAATCTGTAACGTACTGAGCTTTTAGTGACAGCATGGATATTTGTGGGCATCCAGTGCTTTTATTGCCTCTTCCTGGAACCCGGCTCCATTTGGTCTTTATATCAGCACAATTCTTTCTGCTCTGATTGTAAAAGACACTGAAGTATTGTCCAAATGAGTGGCACCTACCATGGCTCTAAAAAGGTCAAGGACACGCCGTAGACGTCTGGCTTTGCTGAACGAGACCGTCTGAACAACCGGGCTTTGAATTTGAAGTTCAGGTTTCAGGAAAGTGAGACAAATAGGAAGCTAAATCGGGGTACAGATTTTTCACTTGAACGCTGAGATGCTTCTGCTCCCAGAGAGAGCTCTTCCTTGTGACAGAAGTGCTCCGTGGCGAGATGAATCAGACACTTGATGTCATCAATCATAGGGTTTAGTAAAGGAGTCAGAACTATTCTACCAGGTTTTGGTAGAGGGTTTTTCAATCCTCTCAATGAAAGCTGCCTTTATTAATGTTTAGTTACAGGAGTCATACACGATCATTATACACATTTCATAAAAGCCATACGAAAAATAAAATGAAGTCACGCGAAAACCCACCACCCAGAGTGAGTCCTGTTAGCCTTTTATTATATATTTTTCTTATGTAAATACACTCACACTAAAATAGATGCATGCGTGCACACACACACACACACACACACACAACCACAAACACCGAAACCGAATCCTTCTCGACACACTGTTTTTTAAACGTTTTTTTTGGACATGATAATGTATTGTTTTAATGACTGTATCATGTTCCATATTTGAGGTGGGCCTAATGGGCTTCTCAGTTGTTTTCAAATTTTATAAAATACTGAGATGCAAAGCCTTTAGCTCTATAGGTGGGGTTCAAATCGCTCACTCAAAGGATATGCAGATTACAGGATATTGAAGATTTTCTTACAGATTACCTTCCCAGAAAATTGTATCCGATCACCTGGAAAGCCATAGTTCATTTGAACTGTGATCTTTTCTAAGTCAAATTCTCATGTACCCACAATCTGTGTCTCATTCTCTGTGTCTTTGTGTCCTGGTACCTTACATGTTAATACTGTGATTTGACTACATGGAGTAAGTGTCCCATGTGATTCTTATTTTTGAAAAGATTTTTCTAGGATTTTAAAAAAAATATATCATGCCAGTTCTTTCTGATATGAGGAAGTGGAGATGCAACGGGGGTGGGGGTTAAGGGGGCAGGAAAAGAAAAAATGAAACAAGATGGGATCGGGAGGGAGACAAACCAAAAGAGACTCTTAATGTCATAAAACAAACTGAGGGGGGTGGGGGGAAGGGGGTTGGGAGAGGGGGGTGGGGTTGCATTATATATTTAAATTTTTAAAAAGCTTAAATAAAAAAAAAATAATAAAAAGCAGTCTTAAAGAAAAAAAAACATATCAACATTATCTACTAAATGTAAATTTCATTTTCTTGAATTCGTAATCAGGGTTTGGGAGACCTTTTTGTTTGTCTGTTTGTTTTATGCCAGGAGCAATAAACAATTGATTGACAAAAAAAAAAAGAAAAGCTTAAAAAAAAGATAAAAAATAAAATGAGCCTTCTAGATAAATTTTATTTTTTTTAGGATTTTATTTATTTATTTGTCAGAGAGGGGAGGAGAGAGTGCGAGCCCAAGCAGGGGGAGCAGCAGGCAGAGGGAGAAGCTGACTCCCTGCTAAACAAGGAGCCCAATGCGGGACTCCACCCCAGGATGCTGGGATCATGACCTGAGCCGAAGGCAGATGTTCACCAACTGAGCCACCCAGGTGCCCCTCTAGATGAAGTTTAGAATCTCTTTTCAGATTCCAAGAAAAGTTCTTCTGGAATGTTGATAGGAATTATCCTGAATTTATAAGTCAATTGCAATGAAATTTAGACCCTATAACATGGAGACTCTTCCCATCTAAGGACAGGATGAATCTCTTCTTATCCTCATCTTTACGCAGCCCTCACCAGGTTTTCTTTTTTGCTGTTTCTTTTTTTCCTAAAGCTCCTGCACGTTTCTTGTTAATATCATTCAGGGCATACCATGTGTTTTGTTGCTCTTGTGCATAAAATCTTTTCTTCCATTGGCTGGCTGCCTTTTACACCACATACAGGAAAACTATGGGCTCACATCTTAACTGACCACCTCCATGAACATTTTGAACATAATGATTGGGCCCAACAAGTTTTCAGGTTTTCTTGCCTTCTCCATTGCTGTCATGCAGATCCTCTGCATATAATGATTATTTTGTTGTTCAGATGATTTGTTCCACTCGGACTAGAGATGGAAGGAGGAATCTTGAAACTTGGATTTATAAGCAGGGCAGGGGCTGAGTTGAGCCGTTATCTCAGCAAAAGGTAGCCTTGGCTGGAAAGTTCTAAAATTGGATTTTTACTCTCCTGGCGCAAAGCCTCCAGTTCCTTAGCTGTAGAGGCCATGATTCATCTGCACCTGCAGACATGTGTGATTTTTATGCACAAAATAGCTCCTGATCAAAAGTTCCTCTTTACTCCTCCCTTGCATGAACTCTGATAGCCTCTGAGTCCCCTTGCCTTGGCCTGAGAGAGCCACCCTCTCTTCCAGTGGAGGTGGCCCATCCGTGCTCCACTGTGCTGCCCAGCCTCTCCTGTCCCTAGGGCGTGTCTTGGGACAATTCATTGTGTTTCCAGCATGTGTTCTGCCAATGTGAGCTTTGCTTTCCTTAAAAGAGGTCTGTGGGGTCTCTGACAGAGCAGGAAGAGATAAAAGACCAGGAAGCTTTCACTGATTTTCTCTTGGATTTTGCTCTACCCCAAACCAACGGCAAGATTTCAGGCCACAGTAGGTGTCTTGGGAGAATAACGCTAGGAGGGGTAGATGTTGAGAACTGGCATGACTGATATTTTAAATACTGTCTCCTCATCTGCTTCTTTCTGTTGATTCCCAGCACTAATAGCAAGGGCTTCTTATTCATTTTGCTTTTCATTTTATGTTCCTATGTTCTCAACTGGCGGTGTTCAAGAGAATCCTTTACAAAAAGAAGTTATTATTTCCATTATTCTGGAGTGGACAAAGAAAAAGAAAAACTGCGTGTGGATTGTGCAAATTGTCTAGAGAACACGAACTCTAATAGCTTTCCCCCTCATTTCTGTGAATTTGGCAATTAGTTAAAAATAACTTTGAAAACCACCAAAATTTCTGAGAAGCACACTGCTTCAGCTTTTCAGTTTCTGCAATATAAATGGCAGTCGCAAAGAATCATTTCCTTTCACTCCCTCGCTCGATCATCCTTTTAGTTCCATCCCTTTATCACAGATCTATTGTACACCTGGCTCTTCTTTCCACCTCTTTGAAGCTGATTGTCGCATCTTTTTCCATAAACTTCAAGAGACAAACTTATCTCTGCCCTTGTCAACTTCCTCCACAAACTGTTTATTCTAATCAAGCTTCTGCCCAAACTTCTATGTTGGCTCCAAAGAACAGCAGTCAACATAAAATAGGATCAGGGAAAAAAAAAAAAAAAAACAATCCCAGGGGCGTTCGGGTGGCTCAGTCAGTTAAGCGTCCAACTCTTGATCTTGGCTCAGGTCATGATCTCAGGGGCATGAGATCAAGCCCTGTGTCGGGCTCCACACTCAGGACAGTATCTGCTTGAGATTCTCTCTCTCCCTCTCCTGCTCATGTTCTCTCTCTCCAAAATAAATAAATATATAATATCTTTTTTAAAAAAAGGAAAACACCCACATGGGGAAAAAATACACATACACACACATATACACATATAAACATAACCATATATATTTATGTACATTTATATAACTGCGCACACACACATACATAAACTTAAATCTCACCTCCACTCTTGACTATGTGACTGGCAAGTTACTTGAACTTTTTGAGCCTTAGTTTCCTCATGTATAAAATGGAGGTAATAATGTCTCCATTTTATTAATAATCTTACTAATGAGCTCCTTTGAGTGCTAAGTGTGTTGGGCACTTTCCCAGGCACTTTGCATGTATTATCTCATTTAATCCCTGCAATAATTTCTGACATAGTTGCAGTGATCATCTCTGGCGAAAGAATAGAAGCTCAGGGAAGTTCATAACTTACCCTTGCAGTTGAGGGTCCTAGCAAACATTCTGAGACTCGATTAGGAGATTTGCATGCAGGAAGTTTATTGGGGAATGCTCCTGGGAATAATCCTCATGAAGGAGAAAATGGGTACAAAAGACTATCTTGCAGATGACATAGAGAATCATGTCATAAAATCAGAAAGCATTGCCACCTGCTGGAGAGCAACTCACTGTCCTCATGACAGGAAGAAGGCATTTTCCTCTGGATATTTGGAGGTTGTGTGATATTTCACAAACAAATTTTCTGTGGAAGAACCAGTTTTAGAATATGAGGAATATGTTCTATGACATGGCACTTAAGCACAAATTCATCTAATTCATCCTAGGTCCTTTCACAAAAGTGTTCTTGTAAAAGCAGCTCATCCTCCGTTCTTCAGCCAGTTGCTTGTGATGGTTATTTAAAGAAAGTTTAATTGGTATATTTTGATGCTTCTCACTTGAGATTTTAAGGGATGATATGTTATACCCATTTTTACTATGTGGTCAGTCTCGGGGGGATGATACTAAAATAAACTTATAGCACTGAAAAAAAAAAGAGGAGAGGAAATTAAGTGAACTGGAAAATAGGTCAGAAGAAATTCTCCCAAGTGCAGGATGTAGAGATAAGGCTAAAAATACAAGGAGGAGTCAATGGATATAAACATGTCATGAGAAAACCTAAGATACACATAACTAAAGTAAGAAAGCCAGAAAAGAGAGAATGGACAGAAGCACTTTCTAATAATGGCTAAGGATTTTCCAGAATTGATGAAAAATATCTCTTGTGAAATTTAAGATACCTAATAAATCCCAAGGAGAATCACATTTTTAAAAGAAAAGGAAATCCAAACACAGACAGACATCTTTTTGAACTGCACACAATTAAAAAACAAAGCTAATTTTTCAAGCAGCCCAGGTGGTGTGGTTATACTGTCTTCAAAGGCAAACGCAAAGACCTCTAACATTTCAAGGACAAGAATGAAAACCAAAGGGCAATGGGAACAGATAAAAGATGAAATGAAAATAAGCGCTGATGGAGAAAATATAATTCTTTTTTTTTTAAAGATTTTATTTATTTATTTGACAGAGAGCAGAAATAGGCATAGAGACAGGCAGAGAGAAGGGAGGAAGCAGGCTTGCTGCTGAGCAGAGAGCCCGATGTGGGGCTCGATCCCAGGACCCTGGGATCATGACCTGAGCTGAAGGCAGAGGCTTTAACCCACTGAGCCACCCAGGCGCTCCGAAAATATAATTTTATCAACCAGCAAAACTATCCTCCTAGGATAAGGGTGAAATCAAATGTCTTCAGAGGAGGAGAAGCAGAGAAAATTTGCCAACAGTAAATTAAAGGAAAGAATAAGCAAGAGGGAAGGTCAAGAAAGGTCAAATGCAGGAAGAAGTGGAGAACACAAACCAGCAAACATGGGCTTACCTAAGTAAATATGACTGTATACAACAATAATAACATAACTGCATAATTTATATGGAATTGAAAATACACAACAACCATAACTTGTATGTTAGGACAGAGGTATGTGAAACTAAGGTGTTCTAAATTCCTTGTATTGTCAAAGTACTAATTAGTATTGTGCCTTGGTAAATCAAAGGACACATGCTGCAGGTTTTAGGACAAGCTCTGACAGAGTAGTCCAAGTGTTTATCTTCCAATTTATCAAGGAAAAATGAAATAATAAAAATATCATTCCTAAAGAGGGAAATAAAGGTGAGTAAAAGGACCATTATGTAGAAAAATTAGAATGCACATAAAAATATTGATGTAAACCTAATATAGCCAACATTTATTAAATGTAAATAGAATAATTCGGGCTGGATTTTGGCACATCTGGGATCTGAGACCTAAGCCCAGGCAGTGATAGAGAAATGATAATGTTTTTACCAGATCTTTTAAAGTTACTGCCAGAAGAAGGTTGGTTTCACATTTGCCCCTCGTGCAGGCTGAGGTGAGCAAGGAGAAAGAATCCATGGACACCTGAGACAGGTGCTAGAACCTGGTCAGAGCTTGGTCACAGGTAGTGGCCAGAACCCTTGTTCCAAGATCGCCTAGTCCCAGTAGCCAGTGGGTGGCACAGAACCCAGGATGATAAGGAAAGAATAAGTGTGGGCACAAGTGGGTCCTGGAAACAACACATCAGACGTAGAAAAGACATGGCCATGGAGGAAGACAGAAAGACAGAAACCAGAGTCCATAGAAAATTGGCAGCAGGTAGAAGGAAATTGGCAGGCTTGGGAATCAGACTTGAAAAACCATGAGCACTTCAAATGAGAGAGGAGATGCTGTGAATGTCAATTAGTAGACATCAGATTGAGGTAGTCACCAAACAAGAGTGATGGCCATCTTTGCAAGCATGGAACCTCACCTGAAAGGCTTAGCACTGCTGGCAGTGATGGTCATTGTGATTATAATGAAGGACAGAGAACAAAATCTGATATTCAAATAGTGCCATGCTTCTGTATTGGACATTTATTTTGGCAAACCCACCAGGTACATAACTATAACATCCACTGTATGAAAAGCTCTTTGTTGCCCTGAAACACTGTCAGCTTCTCTACCGTTATCTGGCTTGCTTTCACAGAGCATATTCTCCCCTCAATTAAAGAAGAGGAGACAGACAGAGGCTCAAAGTGGGGGAAGAGACATGCTCAAGGCCACTGGAAAACCCATATTCAGCCTTTGTCTTTTCATGTCATTCTATTCCTTTTTTTTTTCTCAGAAGGAAGTACATATATATCAGAAGACTCAATATTGGTAAGATGTCACTTCTCCCAAATAGATCTAAGATCCAGTGCAACTGCAATAAATATCCCACTATGTTTTAAGGAAAAAATTGAAAGGCTGATCCTAAAATCCACATGTACTGTATGATGACTAACATAACATAATAATAATAAAAAAAAAGAAAGATTGCAAAAAATAAATAAATAAATAAAATCCACATGGAAATGCATAGGACCTTGAATAGATAAAATGACTTGGAGAGAAAAGAACAAAGTTGGAGGAACTGCCTGATTTCAAGACTTGCTATAATGCTACTGTATGAAACTACAACACATAGAGAAGCAATGTGGTGTGAGCATAAATATACATAAATAGATCAAAAGAACAGAACAGAAAGCATAGAAATAAACCCGCAAATGTGCTCAATTGATTTTTGACGAAGTTGCACCAACAATTCAATGGGCCAAAGGATATTCTTTTCAACTAATGGTGCTGAAACAACTTGAGAGCAAGAACAAACAGACAAAACAAAACCCTTTGATCTGTATCTTAGAGTTTATACAAAAATTAACTCAAAGTCTATTTGTAGAAGTAAACCTAAAACTTTAACCACCAACTTTAATGAAAAAAAAAAAAACAACAAAGAAAATCTTTGTAACCTTGGATTAGGCAAAAATTTCTTAGCTGTGAAGACCAAAAACACAATCCACAAAAGAATAAATCAATTCAATCAAAGTTCATCAAAGTTACAAACTTTCTCTCTTTGAAAGATACTGTTAACAGACCAAAAAGAAAAACTATGTTTAAAAGAAATTATTTGCAAATCACATATCTGATTCCTGGACATATAACAATGCTCAACACTGAAAAATGAGAAAGCAAAACAAAATAAAACCCCAATTTAAAAAAATAAGCAAAAAATATTTCAGGACATTTCACCAAAGCAGACACACAGAGGCTAAGTGAAAGAAATCAGACTCCACCCCCCAAAAAGAGCAGATCAGTGATCACTGGGCATATGGAAGACCGGGATAAGAAGGAATAACACCAGGACACTAGGGAGACGGGGTTAGGTATATATCCATTGCACTGATTGTGGTTATGATTTCATAGGTATATACACATGTCAAAAATTATCAAATTTTACACTTTAAAATGTACAATTATACCTAAATGAAACTGTTTAAAGAGAAACAGAGTATGGAGGCACCTGGGTGGCTCAGTTGGTTTTGCAACCAACTCTTGCTTTTGACTCAGGTCATGAATCTCAGGTCATGAATCTCAGAGTCGTGAGATGGAGCCCTGAGTCAAGCTTTGTGCTGGGCATTGAGTCGGCTTGAGATTCTCTCTCTCTCCTTCTTCTTTCCTCCCTCTCCTCTCACACTTACATTCTCTCTCTCTCAAAAAAAAAAATATATATGTATATAATATATATATATGAAGAAACAGACTATAACCAGAAGCCCCCACTCACCCCACTGTGTTTCATTTAAATCACTAATCCTCCCTCAGAGGTAACCAGCATCCTGACTTCTAAGCATAGATTATACAAGCTAGTTTTGAGCTTTACATACATGGAGTAGCACAGTATGCATTACTGTAACCTTTTGTGTCAAGCTACTTTGATTCAATATTATATGTGTGAGGTTCATCTATGTTGTTATAAGTCTGACAAAGCTGATTACTTGCTAAAACAAACTCACAAACACATCTCAGTGAAATATAACAAAATCCAGTCTTCACACCATAACATTCACAATGTCCAGGACTCAATCCAAACTCACTCACAACACAAAAAGCCAATGACTTTAAAGCAGCTAGCATAACTATGCTCAATGAGGACAATGAAAGTTTGCCCACAATGAATGAAAAGCAGAAATTTCAGGAGAAAGAGAATGCAAAAAATAACTGCATGGAAATGTTGATATGGAAAAAATGCACAAAAATAAAAATAAAAATTCACCAAATGACCTTAAAGCAGATTGGAAATGACAAGAGAAACAAGCTAGTGAACTTGAATATATATCAGTAGAAAGTATCCAATCTGATGAAGAGGAAGAAAAGAGATTGTTATAATATCAACAGGTTTAAGGTATCAGTAGTTGGAGTTCCAAAAGCAGGAGAGAGAGAGAGAGAGAGAGAGAGAAAACTTGCAAAATTTGGTCAAAGACATGAATTTACCGCTTCAAGAAGCTAAATGAACTTCAAATGGGAATAAGTAAGAATAAAAAAGAAATCATATTTAAGCACAGGACAGCCAAACTGCTGAAAAAACAAAATTTGGAGAGAAAATCAGTTTTTTTAGAGAAAATCTTGAAATTGCCCAGAAACAAAGTGATCTTCCCAGTTCCCACAAACATCTCATCAGAACCATGAAGGCCAGAAGACTGGAATGGCATCTTTACATGTCTGAAAGAAAATTTTCAACCCAGAATTACAGAGTTAAAGAAAATATCCTTCAAGAACACAGAGGTCTTCACTGGGGGGTAAGGGGGGAGGGTGAATGTAGTGACATTAGGAAGAAACACAGGTGAGAAAAAGAGAGCCATCTTTTCCCATCTACACAAATCTGTGAGGGGAGTGGCAGGTGACATTGCCCAGAGAAAGCAAACAGGGTGAGAACAGCCTCAGGAGGGCACAGAGAGCTTTAACAAGCTCCTTCAGAGTACAGACAAAGAAGATCAGCTGGAATGACTGAATGGCAGCTCCTAAGTTGGGGGCTAGACATTTGTCCTGACGTCGAGCACACAGCAGTTTTATCAGGATTTTAATGGAGGACAGGGTTTTGCAGTCAAGAATCTCTACGGGAAAAACCCTGCAAACTCAGCCATTTGGGAAGACTGCCCCCATTCCTTTCTAGCCTATTAACTGTGGAAGTAACCAAAGATTCTCTGGAAAAAGAAAGGGAGCTGGAGACTGGGGATGGCACCCTGACAGAAAATCAGTGTGCCCACAGTGTGTGCCAAGTCCTAAAACAGCTTTGAGATCACAGAAGCCTCCGTTTCCTCAATAGCAATTGATTAAAAACATTATTTTTGAGTTAAGAGCAACACTTGACTTATTATAGAGCAAAAGGTAAGAATTGCCAAATTTTCAGAGGAACTCCTGCTTCTGGAGCCCCACCCTGCTCCAGATCCCAGGGAACTATGCCCACTCTCCTCTGCAGCACGGGGGGATTTGCTGAGTCTGAAAAGTGCTGAGCTAGGCAGCTCTGAGCAACGTCCAGCCACGCAAGCACGGAAGAAGGGATTCTCCTGGCAGAACTAAATTGTTCTCCGCACAGCCTCCACGGTTCGTCTGCCGGATGAGGCAGGTGTTGGGCTAACATCCCTGTTTCTTTCTTTTAGAGCTAGAACAATTCATAGTAACCTTATATCATTAGTCCTTGGTGGACCCTCACAGGTGTGTTCTTGCCAAAGACCACACCACCTTGAAGCACCAACTTATAGATATCAAATCTGACCAGGCTGTCAGGTACACAATTTCTGACCATCCCACACTCCCGGTGAGGAATAAAGACCTTCTAAACATTTATTTAAAGTGTGCTACTCAAGAGAAGTCATCACCAGAGCCAAGATGGCCAACATGGTGGGGACAGTTGGCTTGCAGACAATGAGAGACACCATTTTCTCTTTCTCTCCACCTTTCTCATGTTATAAGTGGCCTTTTTCTTTTATGCTGCCTCTGTTCATGGTCATCTTCATTACTCAGTGGTGTCCCTCCATCTCACAAGCCAGTGGAGCCATCCAGTTGCATCATCTGCCCGGTAATGGAGGGCTGAGCCAACACCTGAGTTTCCCCTCTGGACACGTGGCTGGCCGTTGCACAGCAGGCACCCTCTTGGACTCACTCCACCACTGTAATTATGTGGATCCAGATGTCCTGCACACCCCTTCCAGTTCCCGGCACAGCTTCTATTTTTTTCTCCAGAACTTTTCAATCTTCTGCTGCCAATTATAAATCTATTCTTCCATGCAACCTAGATAAGAAGGAACGGGCATAGAATTCGTAAGCGAGCACATTCTTAGAAGAATGGGCAGAACAGATGGCCTCCAAATGGAAGAGCTTATAACCCTGCAGAGCTACTTTAAAGGAGACCAAGAACAGTCTCCAAAGATATGAAGAATAAAGCAGGCAGCTGCCCCGGGAGGGGGCGTGGGGTGGTCTCAACAGCGAGCCTCCCTTTGAGCCAAACCACTCACTGAGACACCATACAGAGGGGACCTCGGCGTCCTCTTGGAGAAAATGACTTGGAGATGACTTGGAGATAATCTCCTCTTGGAGGAAATGAGATTATTTGCTGGCACCTGCTTCACTCGGGAGCCATGAGCAAACACTACCAGCAACGGTCAGTTCATGGTTTTCTTTAAAACAAAGGCACACAGCAAGAACAGAGCAACTAGAATTCATACATCATAGAGTTTAAATTCAGCCTAAGGTGTCTTCTTTGCTCTCTGATATGGGTATTTCTCTGCCTTGCACCCAGCCTAAGAGTAGGTGGGTAAGAATCCAGATAGATTCGTTCAAAAGCTCCCGTTTTCCTGGGTCCCTCTTGCATCCAGGAGGTCTGAATGCTGCCCAGGGTGGGGAACAGGGGCCGGTGTGATTCTCCTTCCACAGCGTGAGCACTGCCCAGATAACCCGCGTGGCTCCAACAGTGGAGAGCCAGTGGGGTCAGACGCGTCTCTGTGCAGTGGGCAGCGCGGTCCACATGTGCGGAACAGAGGTGACTTGGGGTGAAGGTGAGCTCCCTGCTCCTGTGTGCAGGCCTGGTCTTCCTTGTGTGGCTGTGACTCAGGAGGTGCTTGCCAGAGGACAAGGGTGTCACTGAATGTCTCTTTCAGCTCAGAGACCAATCCGCAGAAGGAAAATGACCCGCAGCCCCAACTAGCTGGATGGAGTGAGATGTTTGGGGCACCCCATTAACTATAACAGCAATGATTCTAGTCTCTCCATTCCCCCGCATCCCAGCCCCTCGACTGTGAGGGAGATGTCCCAGAGATAGGTCCCCTCCCTGCTGGGGACCAGGGGAGGGTGCTAATGTGAGCATTCTTTATAAACTGTGAGGGGCTGGATTTATAAACTGCGAGGAGCTGCCTGAGATAATTGCCGAAAAAACAGACGTTTTGAAATGAAATGTCCACAGGGTCCTGGAAAGAAACGTAAATGAAGGAAAGAGCCAGATGGAAGGCAATAGTCCAAAAGGGCCAGGGAGCCCATACCCAGGGGTGGCAGGGAACACGGGACTGTTTGCCTGTACCCCTGCTTAGCCACAGCCTAGCTGAGTGACCATGGTCATTCTCCCTAATCCCTCAGTGCCTCAACTTCCTCTTCTGTAAAACAGTGATGACACTAGGAATCCCCTGAAGACTTCTATTGAGGTGAAATGCGTTAATACATGTAAATCATTTGGATGAGTACTTGGTACATAGTAAGTCCTCAGTAAATGTTTGCTCTAGTTACAGCTATGATTATGATTGTTCATTTGGCTCAGCCAGTAGTTGTCAGATGAGATACACCCATATGGACAGTTCTTCTAATTTTCCATACAAAAATGAAGAATCTCTTGATTTTTAAATATTGGTGACTGTCGTTAAAAAAAAAACCAAACTTGTGGACATTTAAATAAAGCCTGGGGCTGAGTTAATAGTGAAATAACAATACTGGTTTCTCAGTTTGGCAAATAGGCCACCTCCCACCCCCGCCATAAGAATTTAGCAATAGGAGAAGCCGAGTATATAGGAACTTAACCTTTGTAATTTTTCTGTAGGTCTAAAACTACTCAAAAAAAAAAAAAAGTTATTCAGAGCCTACAGGGAATAACACATATGCACTGATGCGCCAGGCTTTGCTTCAGGACGAGCAGAGAGCCAGCTTTGATAGAAGGGCCGTTTGCTGGGTGGGCTGATGGGAGTGGGACACACGAGAGTCAGCCACCTGCTTCCGCACAGCTAGTAACCAAGGGGAAACACGTTCCCCAAAGAACCGACAACTGATTGCATAAATGCCTCTTGCTAAGTAGCAGTCAGCTCGTCTCTGTGAATCCAGCCTGCTGTTAATAACAGCTAGAAAACCCGGTCTTGAACAAAATCTCAAAAGTATCAAATAGATGATCAAGTAATTCCTAGGACATAAAGATAAGAAATCCAAGAACCCAGAGGAATAAGCAAACCTAAAAGCTACTTTTTACTCTGAGGATGTGTGCTAACCTCACAAAATTCAAACTTTCATTTTGACAGCTGTCCCCAGCCCTCAAGGGACGGAGACACCCGAGCTGGCATCTGGGTTACTCATGGGCACTTACGTACACATCTTCCTCTGGATAGAGGGCCAGGTGTTGTCCATTACATGTTCTTTAGGGTCCTTGACCACCCCACCCACAAATGGTTAAGGGAAGTGAATGCAAAGGAACAAGTCAGTCTTTTTTTTTTTTTTTTTTTGGTGGGAATAACAAAGATTTGGTTTAGGAAGACACCTACTGCCCAAAACCTTCCCCCTGCCTTGTCACTAATGCTTGCCATTCAGCCACCAGAAATGCAGGACCCAGCAGCTTTTCTACTGTGTAGCACATTGTCAGATCTCCAGGGAACAGCCCATGACACAAGAAGGCAGAGAATCCTGGAAGAGTGCAGGGGGCTCAGGTAGGGAAATGGCTGACCCTGGAAAGGAAGTCCCTCCTGGTAAAGGACAGAATTCAGTAAACATTGACCAGGGTGCAGGTACTTTTTTTTTTTTTTTTTATCTTATTAAAATCCAGATATCTTGGTCCTTGACACAGCTTGGTTCCTGCAAGATTTACCTTCTGTTTCCCTCATCCCTCCAGCAGGGGACGCTGTTTCACGTCAGCGAAGCTGGTGGTAACCACTGAAGCCCCAGCCAATTCTATCCTGAGGTCCAGTGTGGGGAAACATCCTGCTTCGGGATACCCATGGGACTAGAATCAGAGCTGGACCGGGACCCTCACTTTCTGACTCCAGCCCCAGTCCCTCACCTGCGTGGCCTATGCAAAAGTCACATAGATGTTGGACCATGACTGGACAATTGTAAACATAATCAAACCGGTCTGCAGCTTTGATGACATTATGCTCATTTACACTTGCTGTTGTTTCCTTTGCCTGGCATGTTTTCAGCCTTGTTTTTTATCCTGTAGGTATCCACTGGACTTATCTTCATAGATGATTTCCCTGACCACTCCATTTGAAGTGGGTTCCCATACACACCCTGATCGTCTGTCTTAGACCCTTATTAGTTTCCTTCATAACATTACATTTATCTTATTCATCTTATTCATCTTTCTCGAAGAGTTTTAGCTACTAGTTCATTGTCCCTCTCTCCAGTGTTCCTCCTTTCTTAATTCTTAGCAATTTCAGTATCTGCATAAACAGAACTTAATGATATATCCTTCTACCCTATTTAAGGTACCAATTGGATATTGTACCAATGACAGTGTAATCTGTCATTACAATCATTCCACTAATATGTTCCATTCTCTCTTTGCCCTATTGCAAAACCAAGTCATGATTAAATCCTAAACTTCACCTACTCCATGGGCAGCCATGCAGCTGAAGACACTGTATGAAAACGCATGGCCATATTGACCAGTCATACTTTAACCTTACAATCACTGTCATCTGTTATTAAGGGGCCCTTCATGCTACTCAGACATCACTCCATACTTCCCTAACCCATACCTTCCCATTTCCCAAGAAAATTCATACCTGCTCCCCTCTCCTAAGACTTCCAAAACTGTCTCCCCATTCTTACTGTCAACTGATGACTTTGCTTCTCGCTGCACAAAGAAAGTTGAAACAATCAAAGGAGAACTTCTATAAGATTCCAGCTCAATATTTTTCCACTTTCCTGCAAGTATGCCCTTAAACTCTTCCTTCCCTTTGGACTATGGATGAAGCATCCATACCTGCAACAAAACAAAACAAAAAAAAAGGCCAACACCTTTCCTGTGTACTAGACCCATCTCCCTTACCAACTCAAAGACAATGTCCCAATGGTTCTCCTCTCACTCCTGTGCCCTCAATGATTGTCTCTCTACTTGACCATTCCCCTCTTCGAACAAACACAACATATTCCCACCAAACCCAGCATGAAGGGCCCCGGGATGCACAAAGATGAATAAGCAGGTTTCAGATTTTGCCCTTTCCCCATATGTACTGATAATGTATTTTGTGATATGAGACCAAGGAGATCCCTATTCTCTCTGTGGGATGATGGGTATACAGATAGCGTGGCTGATAAGTTGGACCAATTTCAATCTCTGACCTCTCCTGACCATTGTTCCCTCAGTAACTAAAGGCCTCACATACGGAAAGTGAGTCTGCTCAGACAAATAGGGAACCAATCTTGGGAAGAAGGGTGGGCATCCAGGGACCTTGAGGGCAAACCTGCCAAAGACCCAAGATCCTGGAAGAGGTGGGGCCGCTGTTGGAAACCTGCCAGGGGGTTGGTACCACACCTTGGTCCTGAACCCGGGTTACACATAAAGAGGATGGACTGAGATGCTCTGGGATGTCAGAGACTCGTGTGATCACTTCTAGATGAGGAAACATGGAGGAGTTAACATTAGGCCCAAAGGGGCATTGCTGTGGATTAAAGCAGAGAAGAAAGGCACAGAGTCTCGCCGGGAGATCAACGGCTACCAGGAACAATGTGGTAACCACCCAGAGTGACGTATGAAAGAGAAGGTCAGCACTGAGTTGGGATACGTGGAACTCCAGCCATTTCTCAAGGCAGGGCTTGGAGTCAGCCACCATTTACATTTACTTCTATGGGAATTGCTACCCAGAGTCATTGACCAGGGTCCCCGGCTGCTGGAATCCAAGCACTGCCAATACTCCCCAGGCCTCACTCGGGTCTGAGACACAGATTTGGCTGGCTGGTGTTGAGAAACCTGTCTTGGTTATTTTTGGATCAGTGCGACTCCGTTCCAGGCACAATGTGTTTTCTCAGCACGTCTAAGAACTGAGTTGTGCCCCCCGCCCCCCGTAGTTCAGAAAGCAACTGGGTGGCTGGTACCTGCCGACAGATTTGGCCAAAGGCCATCACTTTTGAAGGTCCAACTTGTAAACTGATGTCTGGTTGTGGATGTTGGTTTGAAGCCTCTGACTCCATATTTGTCAAATAATTGAGAAAACCGGTGGAGAAATAGCAACTATGTCTCTTACGGGGTTACTTCATCAAGTTGGCCTGTGGTAAGCATACAACGACCCACTCATAAGAAGTACATAGGGGGTGAGCTGATGCATATCGCTGGCATTGTTCACAGAAACAGGGAAGACAGGGAGGCAGAACAGTTGTCAGGGAGGGAAATGTAAGGTCGGTAGACTGCTGTACAAATTAGAAGTCAATAATTGGACATTGGAGCCAGCCCTCGCTGAACTCCCCAGTCATATTGCCCATAT
This sequence comes from Taxidea taxus jeffersonii, assembly GCA_003697995.1. Taxonomy (NCBI): domain Eukaryota; kingdom Metazoa; phylum Chordata; class Mammalia; order Carnivora; family Mustelidae; genus Taxidea; species Taxidea taxus. The sequence continues at coordinate 51,630 of ML102019.1, read as the reverse complement.
CAGTGTTCTTTAACACCCACTTCTGGCCTAGGTGCGTGACCACCAGCCTCAGTGGGAGACTTATTAAAATAGATACTATGTGACTTTTACAGAGGTTGGAAATCTGCCAGGTCTGATATGCCGGAGATTCTTTAGGCAAAAAAAAAAATTTAATTAATAAGCCAACACACAAGAGAGTTGAAATAGCTCATTTTCAGATACAATAATGTTGATTTTTCGCTAAAAATGTGAAGGCTGGGTGGCCTGGCATGCTCAGTCAGTCAAGCGTCTGCCTTTGGCTCAGGTCATCAGGGTCCCTGCTCAGCAGGGAGTCTACTTCTTCCTCTCCTTCTACCCCTCCCCCTCCTTGGGCACTCCCTTGCTCTCTCTCATGAATAAATAAAAATCTTTTAAAAAGTAAAAATAAAAATGTAAAAGCTGAGGGGCACCCGGGTGGCTCAGTGGGTTAAGCCTCTGCCTTCGGCTTAGGTCATGATCTCAGGGTCCTGGGATCGAGCCCCGCATCGGGCTCTTTGCTCGCAGGGAGTCTACTCCCTCCTCTCTCTCTCTGCCTGCCTCTATGCCTACTTGTGATCTCAGTCTGTCAAATAAATAAATAAAATCTTTAAAAAAAATGTAAAAGCTGAATTTATACATCCATGAATGGACTGATGAGGCCTAGGATCTCATCCTACATCAAACATAGGTAATCAATAGGGAATCATTATACCCTTTTGGGTTTGCTGAAAACCAAAGCAATAACCCCACTCATTTCCTGGCAAAGAAGAGATTTATTATTTTAATGTGACATTTTATAATAGGAGTTCTATGGTCACAAGAAGAACCAGGCCCTATCATGAAGTTTGTATGTCTTACTCTATTAGTCAGGATAGATTAAATTATGCTTCAGTAACAAACAGCCTCCACAATTTGAGTGACTTACTGACAAAAAGTTCTCTCTCCTACCAGTTGGCTCCAGGCAACTCCCCAGGGCATCTGTCCTTCATGAAGTGATCCGGTGACCCAGGCTGCTCTCTCTCATGACTCCACATCTCAGCACCAGGTCCCCACACTGACCGCTGTGAGGAAAAGAAAGACTCATTCAGAGGCTGTGTACCCCTTCAGTCCGGAAGTGATACTCAGCATTTCTTCTCATTTCTTTAGCCAGAACATGGATCTAGAGCACTGTACGTTGGCTGAAAAGTGTCACCTCCCAGAAGAAAAGGAGATCAGACATTGGACACACTCAGCTTAGTCCTTCCTCTTCTGGAAGTTTCTAGTCAGTCATCTGTGGACTGATACTGGGACTCTGGGACTACTCAAGGAAAATGTGTGGGTCCTCTGATTGTGAATAAGCAGCTGTTTCTCTGTTACGGTTTATATTCTCCTCAGGGGGCAAGACTCACTGAAATGGCCTAGTCTTTCTTAAAATTTACTTTTCCAGCTTTATCGAGGTATAATTGGCAAATCAAAATTGTATATTTTTGAGGTGTACAGTGTGATGCCTTAATACACACACACATTGTGAAGTGTTTACCCCATCACCTCACTTAGGTACAGGTACCTTTTTGTGGGGTGTTGGGGGGTGAGAACATTTAAGGTCAACTCTCCCAGCAAATTTCAAACATACAATACAGTACCCTGAACTACAGTCAGCATGTTGTACATTACAGCCCAGAACTTAGCCACCTCGTAACTGAAGGTTGGTGCTCTTTGACTAAACTTTCCCCATTTCCTGTACCCCCAGACCCTGGTAGTTACAGTTATACCCCCTGGATCTAAGATTTTGACATTTTACGATTCCACATCCAAGTGAAATCATACAGTATTTGTCTTTCCCCATCTGGCTTGTTTCACTTAGCATAATGTGATTGCTAAGCTTCTCGACATGAAACCCAGATGTAAGGAATTTAGGAGAACACTAAGTCACTGTTCTCTTTCTTCCTTCACATACTTCCCTACCATCCCTACTGGGAAGAAGGCCCATTTTCCCTGGTTACAAAGGCAGAGTAGCTGTGATTTCCAAGGCATTCAGAATGCCAGGTGCTAAACTCACGTGTGTGTATGGATGCATGTACGTGTGTGCTCACACACTAAGTATATGAAACCTTTTCTAATGTCTCACAGACCATTTAAGGATGGGATAACCATAAAACTGAGGGTGAGTGGATATTTCAAATGGTCGTATATGCACAACTGAGGTAACAAAGCCCATCAGCACACTTCAAGAGGGTAAAATAATTTTCGAAAAGTTCATACAAATCACACAATCAAGGCGATGCTCCTGGCCTCCAAGGGAAAACCCATATGAAGGATATGCTGAGAGGTCTACTAATCAGGCTTACAGCACAGTGTAGGAGACGAATTGTCAAGAATACAAACTGGTTTCATGCAAGACCCTTACTAATCCCAATTTTAAGCACAAGAGGAAAGAAATCAGAGCAAAACACAGACAATCCATAGGTTGTGGATTGAAGGCATTCATTCAACAACTTCTTCAGATCAAAGACCTCATAACCCCAGAGCTCCGGGGAACCCGGTCTGTTCTAGGGACTTATAGACAGGTAGTTCCTTCCGGATTTGATGGTTTTTAATATGCTGCCCTTGAGCTTAGAGGGGAAAAATACCAAGAGCACTTTTTGTTGATTCATTCCTATGTTCAGGCATGCAGAGACTTGCAATTAGTCTGGAATCATGACTTAGAAAATTGTACCTGAGACCTCTTTCCAAACAGCCCTGAGCTCAGGAGAATTGAAAATCCTCAAGAATTACCAAATCCCTGCTTATTGCAGCCTTATTTACAATTAACCAAGACATAGAAGCAAACTAAGTGTCTATCAATACACAGATGGACGAGGAAAAGGTTGTATACATACACACTGGTATATTATGCAGCCATAAAGAAAACGAGGTCTCGTCATTTACGACGACATGGATGGACCTAGAGGGTATTTTGCTAAGTGGAATTAATCAGACTGATACAGACAAATACAATATGATTCCACTCGTAAGTAGAATCTTTTAAAAAAATGAATAAACAAGCAAAAAGTAAATCAGACCCATAAATACAGAGAACAAACTGATGGTTGCCAGAGGGAAGGGGATGGGGGGGATGGGCAAAATGGGTGAAGGGGAGAGGGACACACTGGCTTCCAGTTATGGAATGAATAAGTCACGGGAATAAAAGGCACAGCATAAGGTATGTAGTCAATGATAGTGTAACAACAACGTGGTGGCCACGTTTGTGATGAATGTCCCCTAACGTACGTTATCAAATCACCGAGTCATACACCTGAAACTAATGTAACCTTATGTGTCAACTGTCCTCAACCACAAAAAGAATAAACTACAATAAAAAAAAGAAATATGAAACTATTTGGTAGAAAAGAAGTCTAATTTCAGAAGCATCTATGCATAAATTCAGAGAATTGAAATATGTTCATGAAATCAATATTCAGTGGCTATTGTATATAGACTTGTAAGCCAGGCAGTCCTAGAGGCTGGGTGTGGCTGGGAGATGAGCACGCACAGAACCTATGTGCTCCCCTGCATCCCCCAGCTCCCCTTGCAGTTAGGTGAAGGGTACATACAGGATGGGAGCCAATGGACAGCAAGCAGAGTGAAATGTGCAACTTCCAAACCAGTGTCATTGAGAACCAGGGTGTTCTCTCTAATTCTCTCTTTCCCTGACCCTTGGAAGCCATGTGTTCCAGAGGTCATATTTACGACTTGGGAAGGACCCGCTAATGCCTTTGTGCTAAGCCCCTGGGATTTGGAGGTTGTTGTCACAAATGCTGATCTCGTCTGGAGATTCAGCATAGAACAACCAGACATGGTCCTTGCTCTCATGGAGATCAGCTGTCTTCAAAGTTCAGATCTTAGATTTTGTCAAAATTATTAAACCCTGTTTTAAGGGGAGAGGATGGTACTGAAAACTAATTATGTGTGATTTCATTCCACTCATCCAGCCAAGCAATAAATATTTTTTTAGCTCCTACTGTTTACCTGTTACTGTTCCAGGACCTGGGCGTATGATGGGCAAAACAATGTTTGTTCCCACATAGTCTAGTGGGAGATACAGACATAAACAAATTAGCAAATAGATAAATGGTGACAGATAATGTAAATATAGACATACAACATAATGTTGGGTAGTAACAAGTGCCATGAGGAAAAACAAAGCAGAACAAGGACATTGTGTCATGGTGTAGGAGGACAAATATTTCAGACGCGGTGACCAAAACAGCATTCTCTGGAACGGCCCATTTGAGGTATGAGCTGAATGCCATGTAAGACCATCCATGATATGGTGCAAGAATATCCATGATATTCACCCAAAGGGGGTGAATATTCCAGGCAAACGGGCCAACAAGGGCAAGTACCAGAGCTGTTCTGGTAGGTTTAGCTCTATGCCCAAACTCTAAGAAATGACTAGATCCACCAAGAGCAAGGGAAGCTTGTGGTCAGGCTGAGGTGGGCCCTGACCAACTCACATTACTGGAAAATAATTAAGGCTCTCAAATCTACATTACCATTGATTTGGCCAACCAAAGCCATGTCCATGCATTGTGGAGCAAAGAGAGCTTATTAAACTCACATTTTGTATTGTTCATGTTCACATCCATATGGATTTCCAGCGATGTTCACCCACTCGGTGACGCCATAGACTTCTGCAAACTTACATGTCTTCCCTGATCCAGGGCTCCCTGGGAGGATCCAGTGGGTCTATTAGAGTACAAGAGAAAATATGGTAAAATTCATTAATTTTTTGTCTCCTTTTAAACAATGTTTATTTTTCTTTGTTTTATTAAGGCAAAAAATGCATCAGGGCAATTGCACATGTATATAGTTTATAAATAACATATTTGGAGCTAATATTTTTTAGTTTCGTAATAGAGATGCATTAGCCCATTAGGATAACTAAAGCCTTTGTTCCATAGGTAGGTGTGGGTTATGGCTGTGTTCGGCTCAGGAGAACAGCTCCAACCTGCCCTAGCTGACCAGAGGACCAACCCACAATTAAGTCTTATGACAAAAGAGCTGAACATTCAGCCTGCTGGGTGATGGTCTGGCATCTGGAAAATGCTGTCTAGATGCCAAAACAGTTGGATTTTCCAGACTTTTTCCTCGTTAATGGGGCTAGCAGGAAAATCTCAAAATCCAGCCACAGAGATTCCTATCCCCGTGGAGGCCTCCAGTCTCCAGTTAGAGAGTACTCACATAGCACAAACCAAAGGAGGACAAGTATGTGACACAGACATCAAGACCTGTCCAGGCACCAGAGTCAAAGCCCAAATATGACATGGCCATAATGTATGTAATGTTCATGTTGTAACATACACGGAACACTATACAGGAACAAACACTGCTGGTTTTCCAGGGCCAAACCGGGCAAACCACTGAAATTCTCTGAGTTTCGGTTGCTCGTCTGCAGACAAGGGGATAGCCAACAGTGACTAGTGCCCAGGCTTGCCGTGGGGTTGCCAGAGGCCATTTCCATAAAGACACTGACCTAACACATTGCTCAGAAGGAAAACCACCATTCCATTCCTTAAGAAGCTTCCTATGTTTGGACCATAGACAGTCATCTCACTCAGCCTTCCCCCAAACACCCTAAGGTAGATATGATCTCGATTTTATTGCTGGGCTCATAGAGACCTAAGTCATCTTCACAAGGTCCCACAGCTAGTAAACAACTGAGATCTGAGCCCTGTGCTGTCTGAATTCACCGTGGAATATTTTGCCTTCCATCAGCTGACGTCCAGGGGCAAGGGCATTTGGAGGAAAGCCAAAGAGGGAAAGAGAAATCCAGGAGAAGTTACCTTTAAAAAAAAAAAAAAGATCCTCCCAGAAACTGTCACATGTATAAATATGACATCTTTCTGTGTGGTCATAAAATTAAAAGGAATTAACTTTCCTTTCTTTTCCATAAAGGCAACTCATTCTTGTTGTGAAAACATAAGCACACAAGAATATACAGAAGGAGGTAAAAGTCACTCCAGCTGGCGAGGGTTTGTTCCTGAATAATCACTGGTTTGTGTCTTTCCAGAAGCTTCTATGCATATACCTTAGTTTCTACATATGCAACCTCTTACTGGATACAGTATACTCTGAATGATATCGTTCTCCTACTTCTTTGTGACCAAAACAAACCAAAAGACTGAGACAGAAGAAGGAAAGAAGAAAAGAAGGGGAGTCAACATTTACGGGGTGTTCACTGCATGCCGATCTTTTATAGATACATTGACTCGCTTTACCTTAAAAGCCACCCTAAGACCTTAAAAACAGAATCTCCACTTATAGACAAGGTCAGTGAAGCCCTGAGGGGCTAAGTAACTTGTCCACAGTGAATCAAGGCTGGTTCTGACCATCCCCAAATTCCATGGGATTTCTACCAAAGTCCCAGGAAGCCAGCGGACGGGGCCCAGAAAACACACAGCCCCCGTTGTTTGCTCTGCCTGGACCTTCTTCACAGCAGGCAGTGTTGACTGAGCTTTGTTTATCTAAATTGCCCAACACTCTGCAAAGTGGAAAGTTGAATACGAGGTCCTGAGAACCTGCTTAAGTGGAATGGAAATCATTGATTTCTTACTAAATTTCTGGAGCAAGTTTGGTTTTTGTTCCCTGCCATTTCATTGAATTACTTCATTTCTGTTGGCCATTAAAACAAGCCTCACACCACCACGAGATGAGCGATATTTATTGACTTGAGCTTCCATGATCGGTGTCTCTTGAAATCCTCACTAGAGATTGGAGAGGTTAAGATTATCATCCCCATTCCACACAGTACGTGAAGCAACCGGCCCCGGGTCTCAGCACGGAGGGCAGAGCTGGGATCTGAGCTGCTGCCCCACTGAGGTTCAGGAAGCCCCCCCAGGACATCGGGAGGGGAAGGTGGAGAGGAGGAAGTCGTTCCTTGTAAAGGAACATCTACTGAACATCTACTACCCTCTAACTAGCTAGTCCACCCAAGAGAAATGAAAACATGTTCACACAAACCCTTGTGCATGAATGCTCATAGACGTTTCATTCATCATAGCCAAAGCTGGAAACACCCAGACCTCTGTCAACAGAAACTAATTGTGGTACACCCCTACAATGGAATTCTACTCAGCCAGAGACAGGATGAGTTTCATGAACATGATGTGGAACAAAAGAAGCCAGACGTGAAAAAAGTACACAGTGCACGCTCCCACTGTCTCCACATCCTTCTAGAAGAGGCAAAACTGACCTATGGAGACAGAAGTCCATAGGAGAAGTGACCTTCAGTGGGAGATCAGAAGACAGAGTGGGGAACATCCCGTGTTGATGGATTTGTTTTCTGTATCTTGATGAGAGCGTCGGTTACGCAGATGTGCACAAATGTAAACACGTATTGAGCCGTACATTTAGGATTTATGGTTTTACTGTATGTAAGTAACACCTTGGTAAAAGTAAATACATGAAAAGGAAAACAGGGAGGCAATGATCCCACGTACCAGGTGATAGCAGGTTGAGAGGGGGAGGGGAGGTTTTGTGGACTCATCTTGTTTATCCTCGCTGAGCCTCACCTGCAGAGTGGCTAGAATAAAACCTTCTTTGAAGAGCTACTGGAAAGACGACAATTTGTGTACATAGTGCCTGGCACCCGGGACCCAGGCAGAGAATGAGCCACTTTTGCCAGGATTCAGCTGTGGACATTTGGGGTGGGAGGCGGCAGGGTCAGCTCCTGGACGGCTGGACCCAGGAGCCGCCCCTGCACCTGCCAGGCGGAATCAGCCTCAGGAGAATGGAAGGAGGCACAGCCAACATGACGCAATCCCCCTCCCTCGGTGCTATTTCACCATCCTGAGGCAGCCCTCGCTCTGTTGTTTTCCCTGAGCCCTTCCGCTTTCCTCGTGGGGCAAACAGAGGTGGCAGATGAGAGCAGCAGCTTTGGGGGGTGGGGGGGCAGGCTTGGCCGGCAGGCAGCACCCCTCTAGGTCCTGGCTATGAGCCCTCAGCCCCTCTCCCTCCACCTCCCCATGATGGGGGCCTCCCTTCACCACAGGATGGCTTCCAACTCAAACAGACAACTTGTTTTCAGTCTAGGAAGCTTCATGCCCCATGCCCACTTATAGCATTTTTTCAAAATTTAAATTCAATTTAAGGATCATACACTCTATTGCTAGTTTCAGAGGTAGAGGTCAGGGATTCATCAGTGGCATGCAACACCCAGTGCTCATTGTATCACGTGTCCTCCTTCAAGCCCATCACCAGTTACCCCAGCCTCCACCACCCTCTCCTCCAGCATCGCTCAGTTTGTTTCCTAGAGTTAAGGAACATTCTACAGATTTTCACATTCTTCCCCTGGCAAGATGCCTTAACCACATGATAGAAGAGACACTCGCTCCTTTTTTGTTTGTTTTTTAAGATTTTATTTATTTATTTGAGAGAGAGAGAATGTGGGGAGAGGCAAAGGGAAAGATAGAGAAAAAGAGAGTGAAGCAGACTCCCTACTGAGCAGGGAGCCTGACACGGGACTCCATCCCAGGACCCTGGGATCATGACCTGAGCCAAAGGCAGACGATTAACTGACTGAGCCACCCAGGAGCCCCAAAACACCCCATTTCTGCTTCTCTGTTTGTTTGACCTCAGTTCATCCAGCAGCCTTGAGCCCCCACTTTGCACTCAACAGAGTGGAAAACAGGCTGCCCCCCCACTCAGGTAACCACACTCCAGTGTGCAAGCTGAGCCCTTGTCCTGCAGTCGTACAGCCTGGTTCCAGTCTCCCCTCCACCACTCGCCAGCTCTAGGTCCCAGAGCTGGCAGGCTTGGCTTCTATGAGCCTCAGTTTTCTCATCTGTAAAATGGGGATAACAAACGTCACAGGCCTGTCATGAGGATGAATAAAATTAATCTCTCTGAAACGCTTGGAACAGTGTCTGGAATGTTCTAGGTGCTTAATAATTGCCAGCTCTCAAGATATGTGTTACCACATGTGTTCTGGAAGCAGCAAGGAAGGAGGTGTCCCCAGCGTGGCCAGTTTGGAGGGGGGGTGGGGGGGACAGGAAGGCTCCTCAGTGACTTCATCCTGGCCCCAGATGTGGGGGACACATTGAGTCGGCCACCCTTCCCTCAAAAGCCAGCAGCCTCCGAGGCATGGCCCAAAGGGACCACGAGCTGGCATGATCTGTGATGTCAGGCAAGGATCAGGAAATTTGTTCTGGGAAAGCCAGATTGTCCGTAAGCCTAGTTTTAGGCTTTGCAGGCCACAAAGTTTCTGTCACCACGATCTGATGCAGCTACCGCCCTGGGAAAGTGGTCGTGGAGGGTGAGCCAGCAACTTGATTGTGTTCTGATTATATGAAATCTGAATTTCACATGTTTTCCTGCATTGCAGACCCTTTCTTCATGCCATCCCGACCTCTGCTCCTGCGGTCACATCCCCTTCTCTCACTCTGACCCACCTGCCCCTCTTTGATAAGGACCCTCATAATTACACTGGGCCCACACCTGGAAAATCCAGGTAAAGGTCCTGCCTCAAGATCACGACCTTCATCGCATCTGCAATGTTGCTTTCACGGTGACACACTCACAAGTCCTGGGGATGAGGATGTGGTTGTCTCTGGAGATGCTGTTCTATCTACCGCAGAGGTAGTGACAGGAGAGTGGCTGACACGACACCCCATGAGGTTTAAGCTGGTCACACCTCACCATCTCCACGTGTCTACACCCGCAGGCCCAAGAGTGCTGAGGACAGGTGAGGGGGTTGTAGCAAGAGGGGAGCAGGAGACGAAGAGTTGACCAGATGTCTCAGACCTGATGGCAAGTCCAAGGGATGGCCGTGGGTCATATGAGGGGCGGAAGGGGTGAAAGAGAAGGCCACTGGAGGTAAGATGAACAGAAAGCAAGGGGCCAGGGGCTCAGAAGGCCATCACAGCCGCGCTGAGGGATGCAGAATGGACCAGACGGGCCCTTGTTGCCCTGACCCCATGATGCATGATGTGGTCCATGGGCCTCGGATGTCAGGGATGAGGCCAGGAGAAGGTGGACCTGTCCAGGGAGCGTAACTACCTGATTGCTGGAGGACAAGAGGTTTGGACACAGCTGTGGGCCAGGAGAATAGGTCTTTCTCCTGGCCCCCCAGGTCAGGGATGCTAGAGAATAGAGTGTCCACCGGAGAGGACTTCAGGGGAAGCCAGGTCTGTGGGGACACCCAGGACTAGTACCAAGCCAAGGGAGGGGCTGCTGGGGCAGGTGTTGGGGAACTGAGCCCCAGGAATGAAATGGGACACAGGGAGAGGCAGGTATGAAAGCTGCCAAAAAGCGCTACGTCCCAGGGTCCCACCAGCTGGCTGTGGACTTGCCCTTAGAGTCCGTGGTCCTTCCTATCACCAGGGGATGGGAGACTATGTTTAAGGTTGGAGCAGTTGCCAGAAAGAGAACCGGAGAGAAAGTCTAGATGTGGACTCCAGCAGAGCTGATGGAAGCCCTAGAGTCGGCCCCAGTATGTTCCTGGCGCTTACCCCCAGGGCAACTTTCATCTGTGGCTCCTGCCTCTTGTTTATCTTCTGAACCCATCCCTCTTCTCCATCCCTCTGCCTTATCCTCGCTCACAGGGTCATCCAAAAGGGAATCTGTCGTCCCCAGGCTCAACCCACAGTAGGGTGCAAGTTTCTGGACAGCGCGGGGAGCACACCTTCTACGTTTGCAAACTCTGAGCCAGGAGGTGATCAATACAGGACATTTAGTGAATAAATAGATGATATACCCATTAATAGGTGGGAAGAATTAAGGAAGATGACCCCATGTGATGACTACAGATAGAGGAAGGAAGGGAGGGATGGGGCGGGGAGAAGGAGGCAGACCAGCTGCACTGTCAGCCTCAGGGGAACTCTTGGTGCCTCGGTTTCTGTATCTGTACTAAGGGGATATTAACACTATCTACCGCACGGGATTCAGACAGAGCGCAGGAGACAGGAAGCCTTTGACCCTCTGGAGTCAGTTTGGGGGTTTGTATCCCCAAGCAAAAGTAGCAAAAGACTCCCTAAGACCAAGCAAACAGAAAGGCTTAAAGTCAACAGGAAAGGAGACAAGGTGAATCGAACCATTTCAACCCATGGTCCGAGTTGGGCAAGTTCAAAGATCCCTAATGCCCTTCTTATCTGAGCCACCCACACAGGGCTCAAATTTCTGAAAAACAAGTTCCAAAATCCTTCAGGGTCTCCCTCAGCCCCACGCATGGGTGAGTCCCACACAGCCGGTGCTCGCCAGGGTCTCTGGGAGAACCCCTGCCACACCTGCTCCCTTCCTCTCCCAGGGAATCAGAGAAGATGATGATGGAACTGAAATAGGGGTCATCGCTCAAATACACGTATATGCTTGCTGAAGGTTGGCACGCATCACTAAAAAAAGAAAAGAGATAATTTCTTATAGGATGGTGACTAGACCATCCTAAAGGAAATATCACCCTCGTTAAACAAGGACAAGCTGAGTCTCCTAAAAGCTGAAGGGCCATCATGATCGTAATGGCCCACAAATTCAATGAAGTTAAAATGAAGTGTAGAAAATGTTAGTTATAATACAAATAATGGTTTTATTGATTCTAACACGTAGGGGATAAAGCTATAGAGTCGTGCTTTATTCCTTCTATCCCTCCATTGTCACTTACAATGCATAGATCTGCCTTCTTTTCCTCCGAGTAAGGAGGAAGAGTGAAAACAAGAAGCTGTGGGTAAGCCAAACACTTCCAGAAAAACTAAGACCGGAACCACACACAGGGGTGTTGCAAGATGGATGATTTGCAAGATGCCAACAGGAGGCAAACTCACGGGGCGATTTAATTCACGTCCTGGAAGGGAAAGCTAGGAGCATCCAGCTAACCTCTGAATGTGAACAGGCTCTGGCAAGGCGGATGCCGGTGTCAGTTACGCCCACAGAGCAGGCCTAGGGTAGAACACCCCACAGGCATCCCCTCCTTCAAGGCTCACAACAACTACATGAGAAGAGGACTCTCATTGTCCCCATTTCCCAGATGAACAAACCAGGGCTCTGAGATCAGCCCCGCAAGTCGACGGACTCTAACTACCCCACACCCAACTTGGTCCTCTGTTCCCAACCCTTGGCCTCCAGGAAGCAAAATGAGCTCAGAACCCAGGAGAGGGGACTGGGGCCTTTTGGGATCAGCAGAAACTTGAATGCAAAGAGGCATGCCTGGACAAGGAGCACTGTTCCCTGTGTCTTTCTCCTACTCAGATCCTGGGGACGCATCTGAACGGGCTCCCAGGCCCAGGCCCCATCCACAAAGATCCCATGGTAGGCATCGACCTAGGGCCCACCTGGGCTGAGGCTGCCCTCAGTCTTACATGAAATCATCTCATGCTCTCTTGACAATCCTGTTACAAGCGATAGATCTCATCTTGCTTCTTACAGATGAGGGAACAGAGGCACCGGGAGGGTCCATGGTGAAGTTCTCTTGAAGGACAGGGGTGGAGTTCAGACTTGAACCAGAGATTTGGCTCCTGAGCCCAGGCCGTAACCACCGCCCCACACTGAAGGAGGGAGCCGGTGCCTGGAGGGGAGGGACCCCATAGTGAGCCCCCCACTTGGGGGGACCCAAGTGGGAGCGTGCTATGAGAGACTGGTGCACCTGTGTGTTACGTGGGACAGCCCTGGTCCCCACGCTCACCAGGGAGCTCTGCCAGTGGCTGGCTCCGCCCTCCTGACCTGCCTGATCTCCTTGGCCCAGGGTCCCTCGCACACCCTCCCGCTCACTCCCTTACCACCGCAGACCCCACAGCTCAGCTCTCAGGCTTCTCTCCATCACACTCCCACCCCTAGGCTGGGCCCCGAGTCTGGGAAGGTGTCTCCAGAAGCTTCTTATTTAAACTAGCCCACAGGATGTTCCTAGGACGCGCTCACTCCCAGGGAGCCAGGCTACCATCGACAGATCCAGAAGTAAGCAAGTGAGCAAGACATTCCCCACCATGGCTCTTGGTTCATGGAACACTGTTGCAGAGAATGGTTACTGGGGGCCCCTCCCCCACTCCCAACCAGGATTCCATTCTTGCTCTGTTTCCCACATCCTCCCCTCACTTCTTCCTAGATAGTTTGTCCAGAGGAGCTCTCTGCAGCAGGAAATCCCAGGGGATTTGGGACCCCAGAGCACAAGGATGGGGAGATGAGGAAGGGCTGAACATGGAACCTTGGACTCAGACGGGACAGGGCGCCGGAGCCCCTCACATGCTCGTCCCAGTCCCTGCTGGGACATCTCGCAGCCCAAAGTCCACAACACACACGTCTCCCGTACATAAGACCCTTCTCAGCCTCCGTGGGGCTCCCACTGGGCATTGCACAGGTGGCTCAGTCCTTCCCTCTATGGCTGGTCCTGGGAAGCTGCCAAGATGCCGTGCCAGGCCCTAGGCCAGGACAGTGACACCTGCTCTCTCCATGAACCTCTTGAGCCCAATGCGACCCTCTCTCTTACAGAAGCTCGGAGGGACTGGGTGACTCCTCAGGGTCACATAGGCTGGATGCAGCTAGAAGAGAAGGCAACAAGCAGGGCTGCCTGGGTCAGGGAGGGCCAGCTGCACCCTCTGGCTACCCACGGCTTTGTGCAAGGCGGCTTCCTGTCCCTGTTCCCCGCCCCTCCCGGACTTGCTGCCTCTGACACCCAGAGCCTCCTTCCAAGGCTGGCAGAGACCGTGTGCTGCTCGGGGTGCACACAGAGTCCCAGAGAAGGAGGAGGAGGCTGCTGCAGGAGGTGTGGAGGCCACCGCAGCTCAAGGATTGGAGGTAGAGGGGGTGTAGGGCAGAGCCTTCCCACAAGCCCTGAGGCCACCGGGCTGTGGGAGCCAAGCTTGGCAACAGCATGCAAGGTGGGGCACTCAGCATGGCCCACCCCCCGTGGGAGGTGGGAGGGGCAGCTGGGTTTGGAGGGAGGCCATTGTACAGATGGAGAAACTGAGGCATGGGGTGAGGAAGAGATGCCCAGGAGGTATGGAGGTCAGGCCTCACCCCAGTCAACTAGCTCTCTGAGCTGTGAGGGGATGGAGAGTCCCAGTGGGGAGAAGCCCATCCAGCCAGCTGAGGGGAAAGAGCCTGGGGGGCACTCCTGGAAGCCCTCCCCCCAACCCCGCAGTGACACCAGGGAGACCCACCGGCACAAGTAGGACCACCTCATAAGGGGCTCACTGTGCATACCCAGCCCCGGGCTCTGAGCTAACCTGGAACAGCCACATTGAATCCTCACAGTAACCCAACAAGGTGGGTACCATTTCGATTTTCATTTTACAGGTGGGGAAACTGAGGCATGGGCTGGTGAAACAGCTTGTCTGAGATCTCACAGTCAGCAAATAGGGGAGCTGGGTTCTCACGTCTGAACCTGTGTAGCAGAGGAAGCTACAGGCTGTTCACTGGGCACAGTCCCTCGTTTGGGATGGGGGCATGAGAGAAGGGACACAAATGCACTCAGCTGCTCCATCAAATGTCTGTGGAGCACCTGCTTGTGCCGGCAGCTGTCAGAGCACACCGAGAGGGATGCGGTCTGCCTTAGGTTTTTAAAGAGACCGCAGTCAAGGGAGACCCAGTCACTCTCAACCCTGTACCAGCACCTTCCCCACCGCCAGCCCCTTGGGGGTCTGCAGCAGCCCCAGAACAGGGCCATGTTCCGAGGAAAATTCAAGCCCTATGTGGCTCGCATTCCTCTGCTGGGAGCCACACCCCATGGAAACAGAAACAGGCTGGCGAAGAATTCAGCTTTGTCCTGCCCAGAGAAGCCCAGAGAGCCGGGCTGAGCAGACCCAAATGAAAAGCCCCCTGTGTGCCGGGCCCTTAACAGAAGTTATTGTGCGCATCCCTGACCATGCTAGCCCAGGGCCGCTGTGTCAGCAGCAGTCGTGGCCCCCGTTCCTCCTTGGGAAAATCAACAGAGTTCATGTCCAGGGCTGGCCTGGCCTCTCCACTCCGAACCTCGGTTTCCTTCTCTAATAAAGGTGCTTTTTACTTCCCGCCCCTCCCAAGGCCGCAGAGCATCTCCAGCAGGAGGCATCTCAAGGTGGCTGGGTGAATGGTAGCTCTTGCTGGGTCAGCCACTGAGAATTCCCCAGCGGGAGGGGAGGCCACCAGAGGAATGCTGTCCCCAAGAGTGCCTGAGTCATACCACCTCTCCGTGAATGCAGGACGCCACGGTTTATGGGCTGGACACAATGACTCCCTTTGGGAGATGGGACGGAGGGCCCTGGGCTGCCCGGGCAGGGGCACAGACCGCTGGGTGTGGGTGGAGAGCTCAGAGGTGGCCTCTGGACTTAGTCCCTGTTTGCTCCTCCGATAACTGGGGTGACCTTAGTTAATATTCACCAGCAGCCTCCCCCATCGTCCCTGTGGGTCCACGGCTTAAATAGGAACCGGAGACAAGGCTCTGTCTCCTCAGCCTTGGTCACCGGCCCTGGCCTGGGACAGTAACTGTAAGTATGCCTTCCTACCGGAGAGAGCCTCCCGAGAGGCCTCGGCTCCCGTGCTGCCAGGCAGGTCCCGGGGACGCAGGGAGGATGGAACAGGCTGGGCCTGGACCCCTTGTTGTCATGGCAACAGCAACCCCCAAGGTCCCTTTCTGCTCCCAAGCCTGCTCTGGGGCCTCCCCAGTACCTACTGGTAAATACGCTGGCCCTCAGTGAGCCGTGGGGAAATGGAGACCCCAGGAAGGAGCATACCTCTGTCGGCACAGCTCCTGTGTCTCTCCTGTGTCTCTCCTGTTGGTTGTCTCCTGCTGGCCTCACCATGTTCCCTGTGCTTCCTCTGCCACGGGTGAGAAAGGTAAGGCCCAGAGAGGGACACAGTGGGGAGCCCAGGTAGGACCAGAGCCCAGCGTTCCAACCACACATCGGGCCTCTGTCCTCTGCAGAGACGCCCAGAACAAAACCATGCTGGGCCCCCCTGTGCTCAGTGGGTCTCTGAGCGCCCTCGTGCACAATGAAGATGGGAGACCCTGGAGATGGGGCTCAGGTTCAAGGTTTCAGCTGTGCTCCTGAGCCCTCGCTCTAGCCAGCCGGCTGTGGTCAGCCATTTGAGCCTTAGAGCGACCTTTGGAGTTGGTTACAGAGATTATGCCCATTTTACAGATAAGGAAATCAGGAACAGAGAAGCTCATAACTTGCTCTAAATTGCACACTATCCAGGATTCCAAATGGGGTCACCTGGCCCCAGATCTCATCCTCCCTAACTTCTTCCTCCTGCCAACATAATTCTCTTGGGTCTTAGGAGCCAGCTGGGGAATGGGAGAAAACAAGCTGGGCTGGCCTTGAGGCCTCTTTGATGCTGGGTGACCTTGGACTACTGTTCAACCTCTCTGTCCTATTGGGCACAATGTAGACAATCTTTGCCCTCTTTCCTCTCATCCCATCCCAGCCCCCAGCCTTGATCTCTGTGACATGGGAAGTATATAATTTTTCTGTGATCAGTTCTTAGAAATGGGGGCTACAAAGATGACCAAGGTCAAGGCCACCAGGCTCCCACATGGCACTCGGAATGATCCATATATTGGTAACAGCTAAGTCTCCCTGACAGCTGACTATGTGTCAAGTATTTCTTGGCACTTTATACATATTTAATTTGCACAATAGATCTGTGAGGAAGTGCACCCTTGTCCTCTCCCAGAATGGAGGTTCAGAGAGGTTAATTAACCTGTCCAAGGTCACACAGCTGCTATGGATTTTGGCCTCAGAGCCACTGGCCTGAGCCACAAGCGACCCTCCCCCTCTTCACCTAGCCTGACCACTTCAAGCATTTTCTATTCCAAGGTCTCTGGCTTCAGCTTTATAAACAGAGAAGGATGGAATGCCAAGTCCTGGGATCCAGATTGCCCGGCATTAAATCCCAGATTCATAGGCATCCAGGTCTGTGGTTTTCAGTAAGTTGCTCGACCTCCGGAGGCCTCAATTTCTCCATCTATAAAATGGGGCTGATAATCATTCATGCTCCACAGGGTAAGCATTGAGGGGACATTAGATGAGACAGTGTGCATGAAACACGTGCTGTTTACTGGGGGTGACGACCAGGACAGCGATGCCAGTGCTGGTGTTCGCTCAGCAGCTAGGAGGCAATATATACATACTCGGAGAATTGAATTGAAAATTCTCCATACTCTCTGGTCCTGGGCAATGTGGCAGCCGGTCAGGAAGAAATCTGCTGGTTTTTACACATGCACCCTACCTGTGCGCAGGTACAGGGAGAGCTTGCACACCTGGCAGGTGCCCGCCTGCCCATCCATTGCTTTGTTCCTCCCTCACATTTGCCCAGCGAGGGATTCTTTTCTCCAAGACAAGAAGCCAAGGCTCAGAGGAGTGAAGTCATGTCCCCAAGGCTGTTGGCCCAAACGTGTCCCAGCTCAGCCATGCGTGGACTTATTCAGTGCCAGGCTTAGCAAGTCGTTGATGTCCCAGTGACCCTCCTGGACCCTGCTGGGTCGCCCCTGATCATTCATTTAATGCTCATGGGTGGACCTAGAATTTGACCAGGTAAGGGGAAGGCTCACTTCCTGTGCACCCACCCAGTGTGAGGGTCCGTCGGGGTCCGGTTCTGGCGTTCACAGTCTGAGACCAGAGGACACGGCTATCTCGGTCTACAGGTCAAGTGACAGGAAAACTAAGACTCATTCCAGCTTTGTCACTGATTTGCTGTGTGACCTTGGCAAGGCCCTGACCCTCTCTGGGCCTCAAACCTTTTACTGTAAAGAGAAGCAGCCAGAATCAGTGATGTTACACCTACCAAGATGGATGGGCTCACCACGGCTGCGGCCCCTTCCCAGTTCAGCCCAGACCAGCAGCCCCTGGAGGGAGAGGGCACCCATCCACCCCCTACTCCCCCAACGGGAGTCTCAGTCCATTTTCTTCCACCAAACTCAAATAGCTTCTAACTGAGAATCCAACATTAGTACAGGGGAAACTCATTTAGGTCTTCCCCCACCACTGCTTCGACAGCTGGGGACTTGCCTGCCCAAGGCCAAGGGGATGGTAGCGGTGCCATCAGGGCTGGAAGCCACAGCCCCTGAAGCCTTTTGGCATTCTTGGTGTCCCCACCCTGCAGAAGCTCAAACTCCTCATGACCTCTGAGCCCCACAAAGATGAGGGTTTTCTGCAAATCGTGAAGGTCCACACCAAACCCAAGCAGGGAAGTGAAGAGGAGCCGAGGGCAGCGGACCTCTGCAGAGCCGGTGCGAACACCAGCAGCTCTGTTACCGCTGGAGTTTAAGAAAAATACAAACACGTACTGCGTAATGTGTGGTCCGTCCGGTCTGGATGATTTAGAAGCATGAAGGCCAGAAAAAGGGCAGTGAAGAGAAAGCAGTCTTGGGCTTCATTTTGTTGTTTGATTCAAAAGAAACTCTTTGGGGGTGCAGGGTGTGGCCTTTGATGGAAAGGCATGGGGAAAGCAGAAGTTTGGGGGCCCTGATGTTGGAAGGAATACGTGAGGTTCCTGTACCCCATCCCACACACAACCACACAACCCCCAAATTACTGGAGAAGTTAATACCCACTGCCCGCATCACGGGTGAGCCCGGAGCTGGGACACAGGTGGTGACAAGGACGAGCAAGTAAGCTGACTGCAGGAACCGCAGTGCATTCATGCGGCTGAGGCCACAGACATGTGTGGGGCTGCCCTTCAGCTCAGGCAGAAGCTCTGGGGACTGGGCTCACCATGAGGGGTGAATGGGGACAGCCCTGCAGCTCCGTGGGTTCTGGCTGTGTGTCCCTAGGCAGAATCTTACCCCCTCTGGGCAGCAGCCTCATGTCTGTTACATAAAAAGACTCAGTGGAAATGTTCCCATTCCACATCCAGTCGTACATAACATGATCTGGCCTGATTCCTGGGTAGTTATGCACAAGTCTCTTATGCTTGTTGTGCCTCAGTTTCCCCTTATGTAAGACAGACAGGAGCTGTGACACCTGCACACAGGGCCACTGCAGGGATAGGGCAGCCATCAAGAGCATGAACTCCCACCCAGATGGCCTGGGTCTGTGATTCTTTTTTTTTTTTTAAAGATTTTATTTATTTATTTGACAGACAGAGATCACAAGAAGGCAGAGAGGCAGAGAGAGAGAGAGGAGGAAGCAGGCTGTCCGCAGAGCAGAGAGCCCAATGCGGGGCTCAATCCCACGACCCTGGGATCATGACCTAAGCCGAAGGCAGTGGCTTTAACCCACTGAGCCACCCAGGTGCCCCTGGGTCTGTGATTCTTATCCTGCTACTTTCCTGCTCTGTGGCCTTGGGGCAGATGACTTCAACCTCTCTTGTCTTTGGTCTCCTCCTCTGTGAATGAACAATGGTCCTGTGCCCTAGGTCAGAAGTCATTGCAAGAGGGCAATGAGATGAGACAGCAAAGTGCTTAGAATGGGGCTTGGCACATGGTGAGCCATGTAAAGTCTTGACTACTGTTCTGTCCTTCTGTGATGAGCATGTAGGAGAGTGCTTGGCCGGGGCCGGCACGTAGTAGATGTTTAGTAAACTGGATGTTCCACCTGGGGTCAATCAGCTGCTGGGGGACTCGCCATGTGACCTGACTAAGGGGTGGTGCTTCTCCTCTCTGTCTTGCAGGGTGATGGCATCCTCCATTTCCTGGAGCTTCCTGCTGCTGGCGGGGCTGTGCTGCCTGGCCCCCCATTCCCTGGCTAAGGGTCTCCAGGGAGCTGCTGTCCAGGACACAGGTGCACCCCACCACGATCATGAGCACCATGAGGAGCCAGCCTGCCACAGGATTGCCCCGAACCTGGCCGACTTCGCCTTTAGCATGTACCGCCAGGTGGCACATGGGTCCAACACCACCAACATCTTCTTCTCCCCCGTGAGCATCGCGACCGCCTTTGCGTTGCTTTCTCTGGGGGCCAAGGGTGATACTCACTCCGAGATCATGAAGGGCCTTAGGTTCAACCTCACTGAGAGAGCGGAGGGTGAGATCCACCAAGGCTTCCAGCAACTCCTCCACACCCTCAACCACCCAGACAACCAGCTGCAGCTGACCACTGGCAATGGTCTCTTCATCGCCGAGGGCATGAAGCTACTGAATAAGTTTTTGGAGGATGTCAAGAACCTGTACCACTCGGAAGCCTTCTCCATCAATTTCGGGGACACCGAAGCGGCCAAGAAACAGATCAACGATTATGTTGAGAAGGGAACCCAAGGGAAAATTGTGGATTTGGTCCAAGACCTCGACAAAGACACAGCGTTTGCTCTGGTGAATTATATTTTCTTTAAAGGTAAGGTTGCCAACACCAGCCTGAGCTGGTTCCCACAAAAACATCCAAAAATATTCTCTAACACGCCACGTTAAACTTTCCATAGCCAGCCAGGATGCGTGGGGTGGTGTGTCTCCACATGTGTTAATTGGTTTTCCAATTAACCACCATCATACATTCCATGATCAACTAAGGTCAAACGATGATGGGTGGGACGGTCAAATCATCATCTTCTCTGTGGGACTTCTCAGAGCCTTTGATGTCCTAGTGTGCCTTGTCAGCCCCCACCAGGGAGTTGACTAAAAACAAGCAGTTTTAGCAGAGTGTATGAAGGGAATGGGGTTTCTTGGAACACAACTTCTGACAATGGCAGTGCAGTGGAATGAGGGAAAGCTTTGGCGTCAGAAACACCAGAGTTGGAATCCTTCCCTTACCGATTATTAGCTCTTTGATTGGTGGCAAGCCATCTTACCACTTTGAGGTCTTCCCTCTGTCATGGGGACATAATAATACCCTTGTTGTCAGGTTTCTGTGAAGATGGAACAAGTTACAAAGAACACGGGGCCACACGCTCACACAGCAGGTGGTCAACTGAACTTGAATCTCAGTCTGGCCTCCTCCCTGAGGAGTAGCAACGTGGGGGCCCTGTGGGCTACAGAGGGCACTCTAAGGTAGCGGAACAGCCCATGGAGATGGCCTGGAGGGGGTGGGGGTAAAAAGTGAGGCCAGAAAGTCTTCCTTCACTGTGTGGGCTCCTTGCTCAGGAGGCAACAGACCAACGGAGAGCCCGGGGCCAGAGCAGCACATCTGAGGTCCCTGCTCTGCTGTAAGGCTTCTGGTGGGTCTGGCCTCAGTCTTTGTCTCTGTATAATGGGAGAGTTACTTGCAGGCAGGGGTGCCTGGGGCACCCTCCCACTCTGACTTGCCCGGATGGGGCTGCTCTCTTGGCATGGGAGTGGAGGGTGGGGAGGAGCTGCCCAGGCACCTGTGTTCCACATAGTGATTCAGACACAGCCTTGGAGTCGTGGCAAGAGTGATTCCCTGAATGACAAGGACCGTCCACTAACATGGGGCAGGGAGACTTGGACAGGGAGGTGCTGAGTAGAGCTGATGTCAATTGTTTTCATTTAGAACCTCCCAAGCCCCCCTCAAATAAGTAAGCATGAAATACAAGTAAAAATGCTCGCTCTGCAACGCGGCTTGTCATCCCTTGGCCTCCATCAGATAGATGTTCTGAATCCTCCTCAGGTCTTGCATTGCTCTCCCCAAAGTCCTTTCAGCAGACTTTGCTGCAGCTCCGTTTTACGGGTGGTGAAATCAAAGATCCTTCCAACAGTAGGATCCCAGCAAGGAGGCTCAGGGCTGGTTTATCCCCCCACATTGTCCCAACCTTCTCCCACCTCTGGCTGATGCCCACCCCCCCGCCCTGGTCTCCAGGTAAATGGGAGAAGCCCTTCGAGGTGGAGCACACCTCAGTGGAGGACTTCCACGTGGACGAGCACACCACTGTCAAGGTGCCCATGATGAGCCGGCTGGGCATGTTCGACGTCCACCACTGCAACAAGCTGTCCAGCTGGGTGCTGCTCATGGACTACGTGGGCAATGCCACCGCCATCTTCATCCTCCCCGACCAGGGCAAAATGCACCACCTGGAGGACACGCTGACCAAGGAAGTCCTGGCTAAGTTCCTGGAGAACAGACACACCAGGTGATTCTCAAACCAAGAACGACTTGGATACCACCACGTGGGCTGGCCACGGGGAGGGAGAATAGACCCACAGCCGGTGGGCCAGACAACAGCACATGACCCGCTGTCCCAGACATAGGCTTGCGACACTCACACCCACCAGCTGGGCTCCGTGAAAGCGACATGCCCACAGGGAGGAGGCCAAAGTCCTGTGTCCTTGGGGACTCCCCCCTCCCTCACCATGGACACTACCCCTCCCCTGTGCCAGGGCCCAGAGAGGGTAGAGCAATGCCAGCATGTGCCCAGGACAACCGAGAAGGGAGACCCAGGCTTCTGGCAAGACAGGCAATGGATATGGCTTTAGAGAAGGGACAGCCCGGGGCTAGATAGGGAGGGCCCTCCTGGACACCAGAAAAGCAAAGGCCCAGGCGGGTTTGGGTTCCTCTGTCACCAGACCCATGTGGTTTGATGAGGTCCCCACGGGGAAGTGACGGTGAGCCCACACCCCAGATTCGTGTGTCCCTCAGGAGTCACATGATGCCAAAGCCCTGGGGGACTAGTTTGTCGGGTGCACTCTGAAATCCACGTACCTGTATAAATGTGTGCAATGGGAACATAGAAAGACAATCAAATACATTAAAATTAGAATTAAGAAGTAAAATTAATATCCAGAAGAAGATATAACAAACATAGACATATATAAGTGAATATGAAAATACAGACGAGCATAAGGTTAAAATTAAAATAGCAGTTTTAAGATGTCTTCTCCCTGACCTCGCCCTGTGTTCCTGCACCAGAGGCTGAGGAAGGAGAACAAGGGGCGGCAGAACCCAGAGCCACTCACGGGGAGCCCCAGCGCCCGTCAGCTCATACTGGCAGACCCTTGATCCAGGCCCTGGAGAGGTCCCCATCTGGGGGGACCTAACCCTGCAGGGCTGTGTGCTAAGAGCTCCCCAGGGGAGTGTCCGGAGGGCTGCTCAGAGGAGGCAGGAGGCAGCCCCTTTAGACTTGGCAGGACAAACTCATCCCTGGAACTCTAGTTCTCGGGCCTCAGGGGCCAAAAAACAAGCAATAGAATAAACCCATTCACACCTCCAGTCCTCGTGTGGGAGGCAGAGGGCCGCCCAGCGGGACAAAGAACCAGAAACAAGACACCCCATGCGTGAAACCCCTTTGTTTCCTGTCACGCCAGGTCTGCCAGTGTACAATTGCCCAAAATGACCATTTCTGGAACCTACGATCTGAAAACCATCCTGAGCAAAATGGGCATCACCAGGGTCTTCAGCAATGACGCTGATCTCTCGGGGATCACGGAGAAAGGGCCCTTGAAGCTGTCCAAGGTCAGTTGTCCCTGGTGTCCGTGGGTCAGAAGGTGTCACAGTGTGTACGGAGCTGCAGCTCAGAGGTGGGCTGGGGGAGGGACAAAGGGACACAGATGCACCTGAAGACTGAGGTCCCAGAGAAGTGTCACTGGATGCCCTGGGACTGGAACGTGGGCAGGTGACCGTGGTGGAAGGGGCCTCACGGGCTTCTGCCAGGCTAGGGACCTCCGCTGTGCTGGTGCCACTGACCTCTGGGTCATCTTTGGCCAGGGCCTTCCCTTCTTTGGGCCTCGATGGACCTTTACCAAGACAGGCTCAGGCTCAGCGATTTCAAAGGATGTCTGTCCCTTGCATCTGTGACCCAGGAACTACTGGCCGATCACTGAGTCTGAGTGAATGAGTGATTTCACCTAAAGATGCCATTTATTCAGAAAAATGGAAAGTGACCAAAGATCCAGCCACAGCTCAATGGCTAGCTGGGAACGGAGTGCCTGGTGTGGACCAGGCATGGGGAAAGCCCCCCTCAAAGTCCTGGGTCCCAGGGCCCCTGACATCTGATACAGGAAGCAAGGCAGGAGCCAAGGAAGATGAATGGCAGGGAAGTCTCCTTGTTGGGATTATGGGTTGCTTCCCCGGGGGGCTGAGAAGGTTGGTGAGGTTGGAGAAGTAGGGTCCACTGGGAGTTAAGCAAGGCCTGGAAAAGGTGGGGAAGGCCTGTGTGTTGCCTGCAGGGAGGGAGACTGTGGTCTAGAAGGACGCCCAGGTGGAGGAGGTCTGAGTGAGCCCCACCCTGGGCCCCGTCCCCTTCCTCAGGCCTGGCTTTCAGGCTGGGGGAAGGGACAGCCCCACTCAGAACAGGACGGTGTCCTCTCTCCCTGCAGGGGGTGCATAAGGCTATTCTGACCATCGATGAGAAAGGGACAGAAGCTGCCGGGGCCACGATTGTGGAAGCCATCCCCATGTCGATGCCCCCAGGTGTCGACTTCAACAGACCCTTCCTCATCATCATCTGTGACAGAAACACCAAGAGCCCCCTCTTCGTGGGAAAGGTGGTGAACCCCACGCAGTAGTAACTCCCTTTTGGGTCCAACTCCCTCCCCAGATGACATTAAAGAGTGACACTGCCCTGGCTCGAGTGTGACATGTGAATCCTTCAGCCCCTCATCTCTCAGGTCTCCCTCTCTGTCCCCGGGAAGCAGGTGGAATGGCCATCACAGCGTCTCTCCTGTAGGCCCTGTGTTACCCTGCAGTGGGCTTTCACACTGTCCAGGAGCTATTCGAGGCCAGGAGGAAATGCCTGCGACACTCACTTTGGTGGCTCTTCCCCAGTCACTATGGAAAAGATCTGGGGTCTCCCAGTCTTAACTGGGAATCTCCAAAAGGGGATCGCAAGGGCGCAGGGACCAGCCCACAGCTCCCACCTCCACCAAGCATCTACCTCGTGCTAAGCCCCCCAGCCCTGCTGGTGTTTGCAGTGCCCCCCATGAGGGCCCCACCCCTGGCAGGGCTGCCAGCACAAGCCACAAGGCTGTCCCCTGCCCCTATGGCTCCCAGAGCCTTCAGCTCCCATGGGGACTTGGAGCCTCCATGTCTGCAACCACAAAGAGAGACTACTTGGTCCCCTTTCCATCCCATCTTGTCACCTGCACCTGGCTTGGGCTCCTACCACTCAAAGGTCTTTCCTGCAAAAAGCTATGGTTGATTTTGCCTGGAAAATTTTCAGTGACTTTAGGCTAGGAACACATACTCCTGTCCTTATCCTTCCTTCTCTGCCCCAGGACCCTCAAACCCATTACCCCTAGAAGCAGGCGGGTCTTCCACCTGCTCTTCTCTCCAGGTGGGTCTCCAGGTCTTGGTCTATGTCACCTGCTCAGACTCATCTGGCTTGTCAGCAATCCCCAAGACACTTACCCTGTGTCCGCATCTTCCCAATTATGGGGCCAAGTTGTGGCTCTGGAAAGTCATCCCGATGATTCCTTAGTCACAGGAGAGGAAGTAGGCCATCAACCCCACTAGCCCTCCCTGACTTCCCTTGGTTAAGCTCTGACAGGGGACACTTTTCATCTGGCCTTGTTCCTGCCCACGGCCCTCCCTGCAGTCTTCAGAGGGAACCACAACTGCTATATCACAGCTGTGGCCACCTCAGAGCAGCCCTTTCACTAAGGGCCATGTAGCTCTTTCTCCAGAGCCCCACAGAAGGACGATGACACTTAGGAAGTCCTGCCGGACCCCCAGGCTGAGGGAGCCAGCTCCCAGACTCACAGGAGTGTGCTTGTCTGTGGGAAAGACTGTCCCATCCCATAAGAACCTAGTGATGCCCGCCTAAGGCACTCGTGGAGGCTGAGCGTGTATCTACACACCTGGGTTGAGTCATATGAAATTTATACCTTTTAAGGCCAAATGTCCACATGTGTGCGATTCCATGTAATTCAATATAATGAATCCAGCTGTCTCCCCGTTAAGTCTGCTATCATTCTGATTTCCCTCTGCCTGGACACTTCCAATCTCCACAAATTCCATTAATGATACAACCAGCATCAAACACCCAGGACAATGCAAGAGTGGGAACAAGTCCAAACCTTGCAGCGTCCCAGGTGTGTGACTTTGGCAAAGTCACCAAACCTCTCTGGGCCTCAGCGTCTTCATCACAGTTGTAAGACCGACTTTGAGTTGGTGTACGCTCCAAAGCAGGTCCTCAAAAGAGGCTTTGAAGGAGAGCAGAGCCGGGTACAGGTGTAAGGGACGACATCTGTGACCTTCATGAGCTCCTCTGCAAGCCTGGCGCCCCACGAGGGGCAATGCCAGCGTCGTTCCATTTACTCGTCAGAGCCGCACTGCAGAGCAGTGAGTGGAGCTGCTCTGCTCTCATGTGCCCATTCTCCAGATGAAGAAACAGAGGCTCAGAAAGGCTGCTGGGCTTGCTCAAGGTCACGGAGCTAATAAGTGGCAGAGCTGGCTCCAGAAGCCCTACTTGTTCTGGCGAACCTGAGCACACCCCCCACGCTCCCCCCCAAGACCCTCCTAAGCCCAGTTCCTACCTGAAGCACAAGCGATGCTGGGGCACACAGCCACATGCCGAGACACCTGTGCAAGAAAACACCCTCCGCCCCAGAGGGCAAGCAGCCGTTCGTGGGAGCCGTTCCACCCGAGGCTGGAGAGCTCGCAGCCTTCAGCAAGCAACCCGCACCATGCTGCACACCCCACAGTACTGGGGAGGAAGGGGGTACATGCAAAGGCCAGCTGTGACTCCTGGAGCCCAGGGAAAAACCGAGGAGCTGGAGGAGCTAAGGGCACTCACCGGAGAAACCATCATTCCACTGCCAAGAATGGCCTGCAGTTACATTCATTCATCTGGGCTATGGTGGCAGAAACCCAGTTCAAATGAGCTGAACGTCCCCAATGGGGAGTTCATGGGCCCCTGAGAACCCACAGGGTCCAAGCAACCCTGTCGTAAGGAGGACAGGACTGTGGCACCAATCAGCCTGTTTAGCCAGAAGCCTCCGCTTTGCCTGTTCCTTTGATTGTATTCACTGCCTAGTCCGACCCTCGAGACCAGTCCCTGAAGGACGCAGGCTACGATTCATTATCCCCCATTGACAGATGGCAGTGAGAAGACCGGCCTGGCACAGGCCTAGAAATCAGGTGACATCTCGGGCCTGGCTGCCCCAGGAGCATGGGATGTCCCATCCAGCTCAGACCGCACAGGCGAGTCCAACCTCCCGGTCCACGTGGGAGCCACCTGTCTGGGCTCACGCCAGCTGCAGCCTGGCCCCTGAGGGCTCAGGGCTGGGGAACATGTTCCAGAAACTCTGGGGGCAGCAAGGCTGAGTCACAGGGGTGAGGTGAATGGTGGGACAGTCCCGCGGGGCGGGCCTGGCCCAGGGGGCTGAAGGCTGATTACAGGGACATTTGTTCTCAGAGGTCAAAGATGCCTTTCTGCGACGCGGTGCCCACTCGGTAGGCTGAAAGTCACTGCCGAGCCCTATGACTCAGGACCTATTTCAAGACTGCTGACCATGACAGAGTAAAGAAATCGCTTTATTTATGCTCATTTCCAGCGTCTGCTGTTCTGCCCGCCATGCTTTCCGTGAAAGGCACAGCGCGGCATTGAACTACTTTTGGTAACTCTGATTCTTCATCACATCGCTTTCCCGGCGTTCCCAGACCACCAGCTGGATTGAAACAAAGGGTGTGTGCATCCTAAATGTGATAGCAGTCCGTAAATTGCCCTCCCCTCAAAAAAGCTGGTTCCAATTTATTTTCCCTCCCTAAGACCAATCATTTCCTAACTCTCATCCCTCCGGTAGATCACAACAGGCTCGTTTCAGGGAGGTGTCCATACTAAGGATGAGGTCACTCACTTCCCACACACGGAGGGGCCACTGCTGTTTCCTTCGCTGTGACATGGGTCGCTGCCCAGAGCCCCCGTCCGTCCTCCTTCCTTCTGCCACCACGGTCAACCCTGGCGCGTCGGTACCCGTCCCCCTGGGGCGCCACCTGCCTTCCTGCTTCTAGAAATCATGGGGCATGTGTTGAAAGTAAGCGGGACCGATGGTGCTGTGATGGATTTGGGCCCCTCCTCCAGACAGCTGGCAGCATGGCAGCGTCTTTCAGAACCGGGGTTCTAGCCAAAATGTCTGGAGATGTCACCAGAGCCAGCTGGGAGAGGGTGGGCAGGGAGAGCGGTGCCGAGCACATGCACGGCACACAGGCCCCGCTCTGAGACCGCTCCCCCAGAGCACTGTCCTCTCTCCCCAGCTAGCGGCCGGTTCCCGGGCTGCGTATCTGGAGGGGGTCCCACAGCTGTGCCCTGCTGGCCAAGCGAGCGCTGGGCCACCTGCCGCTCAGGGAGCTGAGCTGCGGAGCCACCTGTGGAATGCCAAGGTCTATGGGCTGCAGGGCAGCTCTGCAGAGTTCAGACGTCGGGCCACTTCCCACGGGACCCAGGCCCAGAGGGCAGCGAGTCTCCTGCCGCCCATCTGGTCCCAGACACCACTGAACCGTGCTTTTGGGTGGACATGGAAAAGTGTTTCTTGCTCCTGAGGTCAGGATAAAAAGACCAGCAAACTGCAGCACCAGGAGCAAGCCAGACTTAAACTGTGGGTTCAGACTCTGGGTAATAGCATTGGTATTGAGTCCTCGATTGTCAAAGGCCGTGACACGGCCGTGCGAGATGCTACTATCAGGGGAACTGGTGGCAGGATGGGGGAAAGTATGTGGGAACGCTCTGTACTTTTGTTCTATTACCCTATATTTTTAACAAAATTGTATATTGTTCTATAACCCTAAAACTGTTCTAAAGAATAAAGTCTTATTTATTTATTTATTTATCTTTAATACTTTATTTGAGGGAGACAGAGATAGTGAGCAAGAGCACAAGCGGGAAGGAGGGAGAGAAGCAGGTGCTCCGCTGAGCAGGAAGCTTGCTGTGGGGCTCCATCCCAGGACTCCGGGATCATGACCCAAGCCAAAGGCAGATGCTTAACCCACTGAGCCACCCAGGCCCCCAAATAAAGTCTTTTTTGAAAAAGAAAAAAAAGTTACAATGGAAATGCCCAAGGCAGTGTGACAGAGCATGCAGAATTCGGGAATGCCAGGTCAGCCTTCCAACGAGTGTGACACCGTGAACAGGGCTTCAGACCACGCTTGTATCTGAGCTGGCCTCCGCTCTTGTCACTGCAAAATGGGGACCGTGAGAAAGAGCTCGTTCAAAGTTTCCTCTATGGATGATGGCGCACAGCATCTTTTTTCAGTACTGGTTCTCACCGGATATTAAACATCAGACTGCAGATTTTGAAAGTAGCAGCTTGCGGGCCTGGCTCCCCCTGTCTCTTGATTCACCGGCAGAAAATTAACAGCTGAGTGAATTACAGATTTTTGCACACTTTTTTTCTGAAGACCTGAGCTGGGAGTCAGACGGCCTGGGGTCTTTTCAAGGCTCTACCACTAATGAACGTGCCCTGGGTGCTGGGAAAGTCAACACCCCTCTCGAGCCTCACTTCTCTCGCCAGTAAAATGGGAGCACTAAGGTACCTTGGGTATTGATATTCTGCAAGATACTAACTGCCTCAGGGCAGAACGATGCTCTTCTTTCCCATGGATCCCTGAAGCTCCGCACCTGGGAGATGCCTGTTACCGCCTATCTGTGCCTAGGACTTTGGACTTCGGAGCCCAAAGGACGCAGATGCCAGCTCCCAGTGTGAAGATCCCAAGGGCTGGGACCTGGCAGTCACAAGTCGGGTGACATCAGGCGGCTGATGTTTCTCAGAGGTCAACCATGTATCAGACACAATTCCAGGCTCTGGTGGTGTTGTAATTCACTTTCTCCTCTCGTCAGCTCTGTGAGGACGGTATCAAGGCAAAATGAACTCTGGGTCTTACATGGCCGTGGGGTCCCCAGCAACCCACCCTTGCCATGGCCCTTGAGCCCATTGGTTCTGCTGGACCAGGACCACTTCCAAGAAGAACAGGAAGGCACCTGGGGGCTCCCCAGGCTGATTTCCTGCAGCAGGGGTGGCTGCGGGCCCACAGGACTGGGTGTCCCAGCCCCCTGAGACTGTGCCCTATGAGTAGGGGAAACCCAGCGAGCCCGGGTGGGGCCCCTGCCATTCGAGTCCAGCCCGCCCAGCATGCCTGGGGAATAAGTGCCTTCTGCTGAGTGAGGCACTTCCCATCAGTCTCCTCCTGAGCTGGCACTGATCAGCGAGGTGGGGCTGCTGGGCCAGGATTCTTATTTCCACTTAACAGAGGAGAAAATTGAGGACAGACTGGTTGGGTTCAGATTTGAAGGGGTTAGGATGGGCAGGCAGGCTGTTCTGCTCAGCACCGCTGGTGGGGAGGGCGGAATCACGCCACTCAAACACTGTCAGTGCACAGTAGGCCTGCTATCATGATGCCTGCTGGTGAGTGGGGCAGCTGGAGGGTTACAGTCCCCTTCTCCCACCTGCCCCAGGCTGGGAAAGAACCCTGTGTCCCAGGTCGTCTTCACCTGTGTCTCCCTCAGCTGCAGGTGGCAGAAACAAGTCTCCTGGAGGGCCCCTTCAATGTTCCCAACATGCCTCTCCAACACGCCTCCGGCCCCTTCCCCCTTACCTGGTTCCTTTTCAACTCCAGCCAGAGCCAGAGTCCATGCCCTTGCCCTTTCCCTGTAGCTCCCATCCCCCCCCCCCCCTTAACTATATTACTGGAGAAAGCGCATGCCCTTTCAGCTTTCCCCCAGAGTAGTCTGCTCCCCAGATTTCCAAAGGATGGCCATGGTCGCCCGACTCCCTGGCCCCGCCCTCCTGCTCAGTAGACCCTGGCCTTGGTCTTGTCATCAGAATTCCTCCTCTGAAAGGTTGAGGTGTATTCATTAACTCCTCAGATAACCTTACTATCTTGTCTGTCACCTCCTACCCTTTCTTATCTGGGTTCATGGCCCCGTCTCCCACTCGTTGGCCCCTTACCGGTTGTAAAGCTTTCATTTGCGAAACCCACCACCCTCCTCCCCCAAAGAGATAATCTCTCAGGTCCCTTCTGGCCTTGAGTTTGATGGCTAGCGTTGCCTCACTCACGTCTCCAACAATCATTTTAAAGAGGAAGATCAGAGAAATGAAACATTTTTGTCCTGGGTCTGCAGCTAGTGAAGGATCCAAGCGGGTTAGAACCAGGTCTGTCCAAAGCTAAAAAGTGTGCTTTTTTACCAGCTTCTCCCCAACACATCAGCCCCTCTGTCCCTGGAGGGACCAGCATCTCTAAGGTCCCTGCCATCCGAGCACAGGGCAGGGACTCAGGTGCTATCTGGGGAGCAGGTGAGCAGACTGTGGTGCCCACAGATGATGTGGGGGCTGGGATCTGGGACTCATCGTGGGGCTAGCTTAAGAAAGTCTTCTAGGAGCTATAGCTGGGCATGCGTGTTTGGTGGGAACAGCCCTGACTGACACTCAGAGGAACTTGGCATTAAGTTCTCAGTGGCTAAAGGACCACAGGGCATCTCAGTTCCCAAGGTGACAGGGGCGGAGATTTTCCTCCTCTAACACCACAGCCACTGCCCTGGGGCACTGCCACATGGGGCCGGCCACAGGGAAGGAGGATAGACTCACAGCCCATGGACTGGACAACTGTGTGTGACCCGTTGTCCCAGACACAGGCTCGTGACATTCACACCACACCAGCTGGGCTCCATGAAAGGGACATGCCCACGGAGAGAAGGCCAAAGTCCTGTGTCCTTGGGGACTCCCCCCTCTCCCACCACAGACACTGCCCCTTCCCTCTGCCAGTGCCCTGAGCAATGCCAGCGTGTGCCCAGGACAACCGAGAAGGGAGACCCAGGCTTCTGGCAAGACAAGCAGGGAATATGGCGTTAGAGAAGGGACAGCCCGGGGCTAGATGGAGAGGACACCAGAAAAGCAAAGGCCCAGGCAGGTTTGGGTTCCTCTGTCAGCAGACCCATGCATTTTGATGAGGTCCCCACGGGGAAGTGACAGTGAGCCTGCACCCCAGATTCGTGTGTCCCTTGGGAGTCACACGATGCCAAAGCCCCGGGAGACTAGTTTGTCGGGTGCACTCCGAAATACACATACCTGTATAAATGTGTGTGGTGGGAACATAGAAAGACAATCAAATATGTTAAAATTAGAATTAAGAAATAAAATTAACATCCAGAAGAAGATGTAATAAACATATACATACATAAGTGAATATAAAAATACAAAAAAGCATAAGGTTAAAATTAAAATAGCATTTTCAAGACCTCTTCTCCCTGACCTCGTACCTATGTTGCCTGCACCAGAGGCTGAGGAAGGAGAACAAAGGGCGGCAGTCCTCACACTGGCAGACCCATCCTAGGACACACATTGTTCCCCTAGGAGCGGAGAGCCGAGCATTCAGCCCGTGCACTCACACAGACCTCACCAAACCAATGTCCCTCAGTGACCGCACCACCACAGGTTCCCCCGGAGAAGTCCCTGTCTGGGGGGGACCTAAGCCTACAGGGCTGTGTGCTAAGAGCTCCCCAGGGGAGTGTCCGGAGGGCTGCTCAGAGGAGGCAGGAGGCAGAAGGCCTGTGTGTTGCCTGCAGGGAGGGAGGCTGGGGACAGGGAAGGATGGACCAGGTAATGAGAGAAACCTGAGTATGATGAGGCACAGAGAAGGGGCCAGCCTCTGGGGAGAAAAAGGTTAAGAAGTGTCCTTGACAGAGCATCCAGGTGGCTCAGTCGTTACGCATCTGCCTTCATTTCAGGTCATAATCCCAGGATCCCGGGAGCCCCCCATCTGGCTCCCTGCTCAAAGGGAAGCCTGCTTCTCCCTCTCCCACTCCCCCTGCTTGTGTTCCCTCTCTCGCTATCTCTCTCTGTCAAATAAATAAAATCTTCAAAAAATTAAATTAAAAAATTAAAAAAGAAGTGTCCGTGAGGAGTTTAGGTAAGCATGATCAGTTGATGGAGCTGATAATTACCAGATAAAGAACTCTGACTTAAGAATCCCCATTCACACACACACACACACACACACACACCATTTATCGAGCACTGGTACCATAAGGCCCCTCACAGGAACCGCCTTAGTAACCCTGGGAGTCCATGTTGGTTAGCTCTCATCTTCCCACTTAGGAAAAAAGTTTCAAGAGGAGTAGTCATCTCCTTGAGGTGACACAGTTAGTCAGGGGAAAATGGGATTTAAACCCAGATCCTTATAATGGAAAGTCATGTGTTTTTTTTTTACTAGAACATTGATGATTCAGTTGCGAATTTTGTGATCCTTTAATAAAAAAAAGCTTAAATGGTAGATACCCAACTATTGATTCTGCTTATTTGTCATTATTTTCTTTTTTACTTCAAGGAAATGCTAGAAATACCCAGGTCCTTCATGGGCCTTTGGAAAGATCCCTTCCCTAAGCCCCCAGGACAGCTCTCATCTCATCACATTGGGCCTTGCTTCCAGCTCTGAGTGGGGGATGGTGCAGCCTATTTTTTTTTATTTAAGCTTTTTTTTTATTTAAACATATAATGTAACCCCACCACCCTCTCCCAACCCCTCTCCCCCCCCACCCCCCTCAGTTTGTTTTATGACATTAAGAGTATCTTTTGTTTTGTCTCCCTCCCGATCCCATCTTGTTTCACTTTTTCTTTTCCTACCACCTTAACCCCCACCTTCGTTGCATCTCTACTTCCTCATATCAGGGAGATCATGTGATAGTTGTCTTTCTCCAGTTGACTTATTTCGCTAAGCATAATACGCTCTAGTTCCATCCCTGTCATCGCAAATGGTAGGATTTCATTTCTTTTGATGGCTGCATAGTATTCCATTGTATATATATACCACTTCTTCTTTATCCATTCATCTGTTGATGGACATCTAGGTTCTTTCCATGACTTGGCTATTGTGGACATTGCTGCTATAAACATTCGGGTACACGTGCCCCTTTGGATCACTACGTTTGTATCTTTAGGGTAAATACCCAGTAGTGCGATTGCTGGGTCATAAGGTAGCTCTATTTTCAATTTTTTGAGGAACCTCCATGCTGTTTTCCAGAGTGGTTGCACCAGCTTGCATTCCCACCAACAGTATAGGAGGGTTCCTCTTTCTCCACATCCTCATCAGCATCTGTCATTTCCTGACTTGTTCATTTTAGCCATTCTGACTAGTGTGAGGTGGTATCTCACTGTGGTTTTGATTTGTATTTCCCTGATGCCCAGTGATGTAGGTGCAGCCTATTTTTGCCTCAAACCGGCCCCTGTGTCTCTCCCTTCCAGGCCATACATAAGGCTATCCTCAGCATCAATGAGAATGTGACAGAATGTTCTGGAGCCACCCCTTCAGAAGAGAGCACCTGGTCTAAGTATCTGTCCATCCAGTTCAACAGGCCCTTCTTTGTCATCATCAAGAATGAGAACACCAGGGTTGCCTGGGTGGCTCAGTGGGTTAAGCCTCTGGCTCAGATCATGATCCCAAGGTCCTGGGATCAAGCCCCACATTGGGCTCTCTGCTCTGCAGGGAGCCTGCTTCCCCCTCTCTCTCTGCCTGCCTCTCTGCCTACTTGTGATCTCTCTCTGTCAAATAAATAAATAAAATCTTAAAAAGAAAAAAGGAATGAGAACACCAACATTCTCCTCTTCATGGGAAAGAAAGACCATGCAAAATTGACTGGCTCTCTGGGTTCAGCTGTCCTCTCTCAGGCCAGGCCCCCTCTCTAGATGACATTAAAGAATGGTGGACCTGCCTAAGCTTGAGTGTGATGAGCACGTCCCTAATCTTCTTGTCTTGAGGTCTCCCTTTATATGTGTGGAATCCAGGCACAAGAAGTGTTCATATATCCAATTAACATATGCATTGGGCACGCACACTGTCCAGGCACTGTGCTAGGCAAGATGAAATGTTGGCTGAAACCATAGTTCAATAACAGACATAGAAAGCCAGCAATGACAGGAGATGGCTTCTCTGAAAATAGGACAGGATACCTAATTAATTGTTTAGATTTTGGTAGAAGTGTGACAGCCAAAGAGGGAATGAGGCAAGGCTAAGCCAGGCAGATCACTCAACAAGGAGAAAGCTCTGGGGTCTGCACTCAGGCAAGGGATCACAGCCAGTCAGAGTGTTAAAACCTCACACTCACATTAAGTACTGGTGTTTGATCCTCTGGTTAGATCACACAGTAAAACATAAAAAACATCAATATCCTTGAAGAAAGCATTGGTTAATGCATATCTTGATACTAAGTGGATAAGGCCTCTCTAAATAGGATGAAAACTCATATGTCATAAAAGTAAGGCTTGACATATTTGACTTTATAAAATGCAAACTGTATGGCAATAAAAAATGGCATTCACTTCACCAAGAAGCTATAATGACTATAAATATGTATGCAACCAACATCAGAGCTCTTAAATATTTGAAGCCATCGCTGACAGGTGTGAAGGAAAAAATAACAACACAATGATAGGAGAATCAATACTCCACTTCCAGTAATCAATAGCAAATCAGACAGATCAGTAAGAAGTACTTGAACCACACTATAGACCAGCTGGGTTAATAGACATACACAGAACACCCCACCCAACAACAGCACAATAGACATTTTTCTCAAGTGACTAGGGGACATTCTCCAGGATAGACCCTATATTAGATGACGAAACAGGTTTTAACCAATTTTTAAAGACTGGAATCATACAAAATACTTTTTTCAACCACAAAACTAAAAAATCAGTAGCAAAAGAAAAACTGGAAATTCCAGAAAGATATGGTAATTAACAATTCTTTCACAATCAGTCAGTCAAAGGAGATATCACAAGAGAAATTAGAAAATATCCAAGACAAGTGAAAGTGAAAGTACAACAAGACAAGATTTACCAGATGCAGTAAAAGCAGCACTAAGAGGCAAATTTGTAGCTCTAAGTGTTTACATTACAAAGAAGAAAAATCAGATCAACAACATAACTTTATACTTGAAGGAACTAGAAAAAAAGGGAAGGAGGGAGACAAACTAACCCAAAGCTAGCAGAGAAAGAAAATAATAAATATTGAAATAAAGATAAACAAAATAAGGAATTTTTTAAAAGAAGCAATAGTGAAAATTAACAAAACCAGGAGTTAGTTTTTTGAAAAGATCAACAACATGGACAATCCTTTAGCTAGTTTGGCTAAGGAAAAAAAAGAGAGAGAAGAATCAAGCAATGAACACTGGGTATTATATGTAAATAATGAATTATGGAACACTACATCAAAAACTAATGAAGTAATATATGATGACTAAAATAAAAATAAAAATAGATAAATAAATAAATAAGAAATGAAAGAGGGGACATGCTTTTATGTAAGTAAATAGGATTATAGGAAAATAGTGTGAAAAAATTGAATGCCAACAAATTAGATGATCTGGATACAGTAGAGAAATTCCTAGAAACACAAAACCTACCAAAAATGAATCATAAAGAGATAGAAGATTGACACATGATACTAGTTATACCTGATGTATAACTAGGGAGGTGATTGAGTCAATAGCCAAAATCTCCCAACAAAGAAAAGTCTAGGACTCCATGGCTTCGCTGTTGAACTCTCCCATACATTAAAGAAGAATTCACACAAACTGGACCACTTTCTTATACCATACACAAAAATAAACTCAAAATGGTTTAAAAAACCTAAATGTGAGACCCGAAACTATAAAATTCCTAAAGGAAAACATAGGCAGTAATCTCTTGGACATGAGCCTTAAGAACATAGTTCTCCTCAGGCAAGAAAAACAAAAACAACAGTAAACCATTGGGACCACACCAAAAAACAAACAAACAAACAAACAGAAAACTTCTGCACAGCAAAGGAAACCATCAACAAAACAAAAAGGCAACTTACTGAATGAGAGAAGATATTTGCCAATGTCATATCCAGTAAGGGGTTAGTATCTAAAATGTATAAAGAACTTTTACAACTCAAAACCAAAAAGACAATGTATTAAATTTTTAAATGGCCAGTGGACCTGAGAAGACATTTTTCTAAAGAAGTCATCCAGATGGCCAACAGACACATGAATAGATGCTCAATGCCACTCATCATCAGGGAAATGCAAATCAAAACCACAATGAGATGTCACCTCACACCTGTCAGAATGACTAAAATAAAAAACACGAAAAACAAGTGTTGGCGAGGATGTGGAGAAAAGGGAATCCTCGTGCACTGTCGGTGGGAATGCAAACTGGTGCAGCCACTGTGGAAAAACGGTATGGAGGGTCTTCAAAAATTAAAAATAGAAATATCATATGATCCAGTAATTCCACTATTGGATATTCACCTAAAGAAAATGAAAACCCTAATTGGAAAATATATATACACCCCTACGTTTAGTGCAGCGCTATTTACAATAGCCAAAATATGGAAGTCACCCAGGTGTCCATCAATAGCTGAGTAGGTAAAGAAGATATGGTGTTTTTACACAGAGGAACATTAGTCATAAGAAAGGATGACATGGTGCCATTTGTGATGACATGGATGGACCTAGAGGTTATTATGCTGAGTGAAATAGTCAGACAGAGAAAGACAAATATATACAAATTCACTTGTATGTGGGACCTAAAAACAAAACAAATGAACACACAAACAACAATAACAAAAAGCCAAACAGACTCTTAAACACAGAGAACAAACTGGTTGGTGCCAGAGTGGAGGAGGATAATGGGATGGATGAAATCGATGGAGGGCATTAAAAGGTATGAAGTTCCAGTTATAAAATAGGTAAATCAAGGAGATGAAACACAGCATAGGGAGTACAGTCACTAATACTGTAATAATGTTGTATGGTGACAGATGGCGACCAAATGTATCATGGTGAGTGCTGAGTAATGGATAGAACTCTTAATCGCTGTATTGGAGCAAAAAAGAATTCACACAAATCCTCCATAAACTCTTCCCAAAAAAATGGAAAAGGAGGAAGGAACACTTCCTAACTCATTTTATGAGGCCAGCATTACTCTGATGCCAAAGCCAGACTACAACACTATACGAAAAGAAAACCACGGACCAACATCTCTCATGCATATGGATGCAAAACTCAACAGAATACTAGCAAAGACAATTCCACAGCACAGTATCAGGATCAAACACCTGGACCAAGCAGGATTCTTCCCCGGAACGTAAGCCGGGGGTGACATGTGGAAATTGATCGATGCAATGCATCACATCCACCAGATGAAGAGAAAAAATATGATTGTTGCGGTTGACACAGAGAAAATACTTGACAAAATTTCACGCCCTTTCATGATGAAAACACTCAAAAAACGAGGAGTAGAAAGAAACTACCCTCAACAGCATAAAGGTCACGTGTGAGAAGCCCACCGCTACCATCAGACTCAATGGGGAAAGACTGAACATTTTCTTCAGGAACAAGCCCTATATGCCTGCTTCGGCCTTTTCTAACTGACATAGTTGAGGAAGTGAAATAAACCAATCATGGGAGGACATATCTGTATGAGCCCACTTCTGTTAGGTACCTAGACTATCAAGATCACAGAGACGGAAAGCAGAACGGTGGGGGCCATGGGTGAGAGGAGGAAGAGATGGGGCAGTGTTTACTAGGGACAGAGTTTCAGTTTGGCAAGATGAGAAGAGCTCTGGGGATGGATGGTCATTATGATTGCACAACAGTGTCAATGTCCTTAGTATCGATGAACTGTACACTTAAAAACAGTAAGACGGCAAATTTTATATGTGTCTTACCACAATGAAAGACAACATGATACAAATTAGTTTCAAATTTAATAGTAATGACAATGTATGACCAACGTTTTCTAAATAACCCGGTGAAATTCCTGACACGTTAAGCTGTTACTCCCAATTCTGTGATTTTAATGATAATTTCACATCAATTTGTTAAAAAAAAAAATTACATATCCAACTTCAAGACCAAAAAAATGCCATAAACAAAGCCAAGGGACAAACAGAAATTTTATAGCTTATATGGCAAAGAATCATTTTAACTTTAAGGAACTCTCAAATCTATAAGGAGACAGCAAGTAACCTAGTAGAATAACAGGGAAAGGATTTAAGCAGGGAGTGTGCAGAAAAAGAAATACAAATGGCCAATGGAAATGTAAAAGAATTCTTAACCTCATTCATAATTTTAAAAACACAAATCAGAGTGCCACCTGCCACCTATCAGATCAGCATAAATGTGCAAAGTTGACAACACTCTGCTGATTTCCCTGTGAAAAAACAGATCTTCTCATACAACAGATGGGGGGAGTGGAAATGTGTGCAGCCTTATTGGAAGAGAGTTTTGTGACATCTATTAAAGCTAAAAGTAGGAAAAAAATAATAATTTTTTGATTCAGGAATTTCACTGGTAGGAATTTACCCCATGAAAATATTTATAGGGACTGGGGTGGCTGGGTGGCTCAGTGGGTTAAAGCCTCTGCCTTCGGCTCGGGCCATGATCCCAGGGTTCTGGGATCGAGCCCTGCATCGGGCTCTCTGCTCAGTAGGGAGTCTGCATCCTCTTCTCTCTCTTCCTGCTCCTCTGCCTACTTGTGATCTCCTTCTGTCAAGTAAATAAATAAAATCTTTAAAAAATATTTATGGGGGTTCCTGGGAGGCTCACTCAGTTAAGTGTCTGCCTTAGGTTCAAGTCATGATCCCAGAATCCTGGGATTGAGACCATATCAGGCTCCCTGCTCAGCCAGGAGTCTGCTTCTCCCTCTCCCTCTGTGTTCTCTCTCTCTCTCTCTCTCTCAAATAAATAAATAAAATCTTTTTTAAAAATTAAAATATTTACAAACAACAAATGTAGGGGGGAGTTCTTTTTAATTGCAACATTGTTTGAATGAAAAAACAAACAAACAAAAAACCCTAATGCCCACAAATAGGGGATTGGTTACATAAAGTCAGGTACATCTCTATAATGGAATGTCATGCAGACTTTCAAAATCATAAGGCTAGTTCTATATGGGCTGATAGGGAAAGATCTCTAAAAGAAAAAATAGGGTAAAAAGCAAAATACAGAAGAATGTACAAAGTATGATTTCTACTGCAAACACATACATTCATTTACCTAATGATTATTTACTAAGCATCTACTATGTGCCAGGCACTGGCTGTGCAGCTATGAACAAAACAGACAAAATCCCTGCTCACAGGAGCTCAATGAGGGATAGGCAATAATCCTGGTAAACCAATACCATGCATGGAATAGGGGAAGGTGATGAGTCTTACAGCAAAAAATTAATGCAGGGACAAGTGATGGAAAGTACTGGAATGTGAGGCATGCTCAGACTGGGTGGTAAGGGAAGGCCTCACAGAGAAACCCAAGGGAGGTAAGAAAGTAAGCCACATGGGTATCTGGAAGAAGAGCAACCAGGCATAGAGAATAAGGTGATGCAAATGCCCTGGGGTAGGGATGTCTGGCATGATCAAGGGAAGCAAGGAGGCAGTGTGCCTAGAACAGGGGAAGATATGAGAGAGAGATTAGCAGAAGAGGCCAGAGATGCAACTTGCAGTTCCTGGGCTAAGGGCCTCGGGGGTTCACACACTATACACCTTGTACACCTTGTATATTGTTGTAAGGACTGGCTTTTATTCTAAGTGACCCAGAGCCCCAAGAGGGAATCTAGCAGAGGCACAAAGTGATTTATATTTCAACAGAATTGTGTAAAGATGTGGCTGAAAGAATCATAGACCATTTGTTTTCTTCTTTATAGTTTTCTATATTCAAAAAGTATTAAATGTTAATGTAAGAATCAAATGGAAGTGGGTGCTACATTAGAAAGATGGGTGGACAAGGTGAAGCTCAAGGAGGCAGGTCTATATTAGGCAAACAAGAAGGGGGCCTGTCCTGAAGGAGGAAATTCCCCTCCAGGACATTTCCCTGTGGTGTTAGTTTGTGTTATGGGGGAAAAGGGTCCTTGGTGAAATGGGTCTGGAAAACTCTGGAAAATTATGATTTCTCAGCATCTTTCAAATATTACCATCCAAGTGCGAGGGAGAAGATGCAGTGCTTCCCAAGCTTATTTGACCCCAAGCCCCCTCCTTTTTTCCTTTTAACGAATCATCTCTAGGATTCCATGGAATACACTTTGCTAAATGCTGCTGGGGGTAAGAAGGATCTTAAGTGAGGTCATGGCATATAGTTAGCTCACTTGGGCAGTGGTCAGGGGAATCTGCTGGTGAGACAAGGCAAGGTGTAAGGAGGTCTGAGAGCTTACTGCCCTGTCACATACACAGGGTGTTCTTCTGGGCTAACATGCCCTTCTGCTCAAAGACAGTGATTTGAAAACCAGATGCCCCTGCACCTGGAGACTCAGTGGCCTCCACTGGAAGGAAGCATGCTGATGCAGTGGATATTTTTGGTTCAGAGTGACAGCACCATCTGCTGTTGCCCAGAGACCCAGCCTACCAACGTCCTCCCTGGGCATTAACTGGAGGGCAGCTGCAAGAGACAGAGTGGACAAACAGGACTATCAGGTGGGGAGGAGGTGGCCAGGTGGAGGATTACACAATCCCACATCACCTTGGACCTGTTAATATTAACTCGATCTCCAGCCTGGGGGAACACCAGCAATCTCCAAAGTCACTGCCCTGATAAATATTGTTTTGCTCATCTTATTGGCTTAGGTCCTCAGGGATTCTCTCTTGGCCTTAGACTGTGATCCTGCTGAGTCCCCCATAAGTATGAAGCTTTAATCCCCTATGTTGACATGTTAGGGAACATTCCTCCCATGGGATGGGGCAGTATCTGGTTATAGACCAAGTGGGAGCAGAAACCCAGCAGAAGCAATGTGAATAGCCAACCAAAGGGCTTCAGGACAATCGTTATCTTCAGCCATTTCAACAATTATGCTATCAAAGCCACTTCTAGGAGTAGATTTCTTCCTGGTGGGCACCCCCTGTCTTGGTTTCTGGATACTTTTTTTGACTCCTAGCATTATTCACATAAACTGAACTTACAAAAAAGTAGATTCAGTCAACTGATCATTCTTTCACTCAATCATCTTACCCTAAGTTAATCATTTATCCAACCATCCTATACTAAATGCCAACTCCATGCCAGCCCAGGGCCCCACATTGTGCTATGTGTAAATTCCATGTAAATTCAATACATAACTTTTAATTACAAAAAAAGGATGTTGGGACAGATTGCACTGCACATGGATGCCTGATGGAGGGCATAGGAGACCTGAAATCCAGGCCATGCTACACTTACCAAGAGGAGACATCTAACTGGTCTAAGAGGTGTCCTTTTTAATTGAGACAAAGATGCTAATACTTCAGAGAGCGTGTGATAAAAATGAGCATAGTAAAGTAGTTTTAACTGAACCTAGGTGGTTGATTTAAAGTGTACACTCTAAAAATATTTCTACTTTATGTTTTAAAACTGTCATAATAAAATATTAAGGTGGAGTGGAATGTCATTCTCAGCCAAGTTATGCATAGGCCAGAGAGATGCTGTTATGGGTTAAATTGTGCCCCCCTCAAAAATGTATATGTTGAAGGTCTGACCCCCTGTACCTCAGAATGTGACCTCATTTGGAGATAGGAACTTCATAGAGGAAATCATCTTAAAAAACAAGATTAGAATGGGCCCTAATCCAATATGACGGGTATCTTCTTAAAAAGGGGAAATTTGGTCACTGGAACATGAGCATAAAGGGAAGACAGTTTGAAGATACAGCAAGAATACCATGGGAGCAAGAAGACAGTCAATCCACAAGCCCAGGAGAGAAGATTAGAACAGATCCTTCCCTCACAGCCCTCAGAAACCAACATTGCCAACAGCTTGATTTCAGACTTCTGGCCTCCACAACTGTGAGATAATAAATTCAGTTGTTTTAGGAGCCCACTTTGTGGCATTTAATTATGAAAACCCTAGCAGACTAATGCAGGTGGTTTTTCTGAGTCTGCATTGAAAGAGGCACCCCCCAAAGTGTAGCAGAGACTTGATCTTCACCTTGAACACCTAGAGGAAACACAAATGTAAAGAGAGCTTGGGGCAGTGGGGAGACATCCTACTATGGGGTTTGAGTTGTTGGGAACTGACCATAAGCTAATGTTTGCCTTAGAAAGGAGTGATGATGATGGGAAGTCGTTGCCCATTGGTGTCTAAAGACTAGCTAATTTCCAATAATGGGGCTATAAGCAAAGGGTTTTGCCAATT
The DNA here is from genome assembly GCA_003697995.1 of Taxidea taxus jeffersonii. Classification (NCBI taxonomy): domain Eukaryota; kingdom Metazoa; phylum Chordata; class Mammalia; order Carnivora; family Mustelidae; genus Taxidea; species Taxidea taxus. The sequence goes on along the minus strand of ML102019.1, from coordinate 8,838 downwards.
TTGGCTTATGACATCCACACTATTCCACAAATAAAGACACAAGACAGGGTTTTGTTTTGTTTTTTAATGCACAGGAACCCAAGAAACCAGGCATGGCAACCAGGGAAAATAGATGTTAGAGCCTGGTTCTATTTCAGGGTACACTATCTTGGGTAAGCCCCTTGAACTCAATTTTCTCATTCACAAAGACCCAGGTTCTGGGGAAGATGAAGGTGTTACATGTAAAGCTTTAAGCACATAGTAAGTGCTCATGAAATGGAGGCAAAAAGTCAGAGACAAGATTGAGATAAGCCCCATGAGGACTAATAAACAGGCTCAAAGGCTTGTTTGTATAACAAACAAATGGCTGCAGGTGAAGGTCAGCAAGACTGTGGATAACAAAATCAATACTCAGCTGATATCAGGTGTTTTTCCATATTAGACACTATGAGAATTGACTAGTTTATTATCAGTCCTGACATAAAGTGTGCTGGCCTAGAAAGAACACTTGCTCATGAGGCAAGAGAAGGAATTCTAATTCTCACTTTCCTCTGGACTATGTAACCCTTGGTAAATCTCTGTCACCTCTCCCAACCTCTACTTCCCCAACTATGAAATGAGAGTATTGCCTAGGCTGAAAATTATAAACATGTAGCCATGCATAATTTCTTCTGCTCTCATATCTACACAGACAAGACCAGTCAACCGGGTCCCTATTTTCATCTCATTCAGACACAGCCTCAGAATCCTCCTCAAGATAAGATTCTGGGAATCACTATGATCGATCCAAGATGGCAGCTTGGATGGAAACCATTTACTGTCCTGTCCAAATGATCTCTAAAATGCCTTCTAGTTCCTCTGTTTGCCCAGCCTGATTCCTTTCTAAAAACAGAGATGACTTCATCTTGCATCTTTCAAGACTTTCATGTGGTAATTGTTGGGGATCTTTCACTGCCTGGCGTCTTATATTTTGACTTGTCCATCTGCTTCGGTTCTTTTTCTCCCAGACCCAACGCCCAACATCCCCACCAGGGTCCTAGATCTGCATGTCTCCGTTATTTGAAGTCACCTGGCTTCCTCTGCCCATGCCCAAGACAGCCCGGGTTAATGGATTAAGGCACTCTCATCCAGAAAGAGGGAGTCTCAAATGCCTTCTGAATTCAGTCTCTCTGGCAGCACCTACCAGTTGCTTAAAATTCATGTGTCATCTCATCCCATGAAAATATGTCCAAAGATACTCCAGAAGAAAAGACTAAACCAAGACTAGCTGTGTGTGTGTGTGTGTGTGTGTGTGTGTGTGTGTGTGTTGACAGGAAACAGCTCCATATGAATAGCTCTCTTTCCAATCTCTAATTAAGCCTTCCACCCACCTTTCCAATTCTTATCTAACCTCAACAGCCGCCTAAGAATGTACCTGTCCTCAGGAAGCCATCTATTACAGTAGAACGCTGATCAGAGTGTCACATAGTTTTCCATGCCAAGCCTGCCTTAGTCTCAGCAAACCCTTTGCTTTTGAATGAGCTCCTCGATCTTTCCTGAGCTCATCTGCAAAACAGGACCACTGCCTCTTCATAGGGTCACTTTAGTGTACAGCACATATTCTACCACATAGAAGACGTTAAACAAGCCAATAAGATGGACAGCTCCCCTTGCATGTGTCACTATCATTAATAGTACCACATCAATATTGAGCTGTTGGGCCTCCGGCTTCTGCTTGGGAATCAAGACAGTGCCGATGCCCTGGAGAAGTGTGAAAGAGAGCAAAGGCCCATGAAGAAACCAGAGGAATGCAGCCTGACTGCAGTGGAGACTGAGCCCATGGGCCACCACTCAGAGTTTGCTTAGCCAGCATCTCCTCTGCCTCCTGTGTGGCTGCCCACATTCTGTCCATCCTCCAGGGTCCCGGTCAGGTTTGCATCCTCCCAGGAGCTTCCACTGAGTACTTAAGTCTCTATTTTGTCTGGTGGAGGAAGCTTAATCTTAGTCAGCTTTAGTTAAATTCTGTTTGTTTAGTATAAACTTTGTCAACTCAATATTCTTTCATCAATTTAGGGTTTCCCCAATTCAGAGTTGCAGACACCCCGATACCCAACCCAGAGGTATTTGATTATGGAGATAATAGGCATCCACGGTCTCAAGAGAGGCAATCCTCTTGAAGGCAGCAATAAGGTCACTCTGAATCCCCTCTCAGCACCCACCCAGGGTTAAGTACAGTGCCTTGGAAGTGGATGGATAGATGGGAAGATAGGAAAACACTTTCCCTGCAGAATGTGGCCTCCATCCTTCCCCCTTAGCCTCTCTGACAGTGTAGCAAAGCCACACTCCATGAGCAAGTCGGGTCAACAAGTTCTGTTCCTCTAGTTTCGCACAGACCAGTGAGCACCGCACATTGTGCACCCAAAAGATACAGGAGCAGTGGGCTAAGGGCTGGAACATTTGCCTAAGGAGGGCACAACCTGCCCTTTCTGTGTGTTTCTGCCTCCCTGAACACCCGAATCAGCTGGTGATGTTGGCTATCCTCTCTTCTCCTCAGCTGAAGACAGCTGTCCACAGGGGCCCGCCTGGAGGGTTGTGGATACATCAGACTCCTAGCACCTGGCCTGTAAGTAAAAATCTCCTTCCCCTAGCCTCATGTCTGGCCCCCATGGCTCCCTGTTAGTTCCCGAGGCATAGCTGTCTCTGCACAGTTAGGGCTGTGGTCTGGGGTAGGATATGGGGAGGGAACAGAGCAGTGCCACAGGACCTGTGACTTACCTGTAGGTGAGTGTTATCATAGAGAGTCACCTTGTTCAGAGATAGGGAGCCAGTGAAGGATAAAATCAAGGCTCTGGGGGCAGCAAAGCTAGACTTGAATTTGCTGGCTCAGTCACTGGCTAGGTGTAGACTTTGAACCATTCCACCTCCCTGGGACTCAACATTTTGCAAGGGTTGGTTGCAAAAATTAAATAGAGCATCACTCAGAGTATTGGTTCAAAGCATGAGACTTCTACAAAGACACTGCATAGAAGGGTGTGGGAAACTGGAGCATCTCTGATGAGACACCCAGAGGTTAGCAAAGCCAGGGAGCTCTTGCCTGCCCAGAGCTGAAGGAATAAAGGGAAGAAATGGTGAGAGCAGGAGCCATGGAGGTGGCACTATCTGGAAGGACCCAAGATGGTGGAAGGACGCAGCTGCTCCAAGGGCATGGAGCTGAAGTAGGGAACCTCTCTCTCTTCCTGCCCAGCAGTCCCACCCACTACCAAGCCCAAAAAGTCAGGGGCCTGGACAGCCTGGCAGAGAACCTGGCAATACAGTCCATCAGTCTCTCGGGGCACAAAACACGACAGATAAGGGCAGACCATGCATCTGTGCAGAATGCTAGCAAAGAACAGCCCATAGAAAAGACAGCCCTAACAGAAATAGGAACAGCCAACTTTCACTGAGCACTTGCTACGTGCCCTGAGCACACACGCTTTTTAACTGAACTTTGACTCACAGAAAGTTTAGCCTGAGCATATAAGCACTCCCTACAATGGAACTTGTATTATTGGCTTCATGGAATTTCCCACTGATCTAGAAGCAAATTCAGATTCTGGACATATTTAAGAAATGGGGGATCAGTGACCCATTCCACCCCTCCCCCTAACTCCAAGTTTTCCTTAGCAACCTTTTTGGAATGGAAGTGTGTATTTTACAAATCATAAAGCACAGGGGCTCCAAAGATGGGGAGACCTGAAAACAGCAGAGGACAGGGGTGGGGGGCTGGTGTCTACCCCTGCCCAGCCTGACACAGCACCCTGATCCCTAGGGTAGGGCCTAGATTTCATGAAAAACCCAGGAGCTCCCTCTCTTTCCTTCTCTTAGGGAGCCTACCTAGCCCTTCCCCACCCACCCCTCTCTCTCTAGACCAAGCCGCCAGCTTCTCCCATTCCATGGTGACAAACACCTCTGTTCCCGTGCTCACAGGACAGGGAAGTCAGCCACGGGAAAAGGGCAGGCCCAATCAGTCCCAAATACAAATTCTGAGGGAAGTCTGGTTGTCCTGAGTCAGGTGCCCATTCCCAATCAATCAGCATGGCCGGAGGTGGGAGGTCATGCTCAGGAGCGAATTTACAATGGCAACAGAAAATGCATACAAATGTACTATACAATATGGAAAGTGTAAGAGGAAAGGGGAACAAACTATATGGAAAAAAATGAATTTTAAAAGGTCTCAACGTTTAGATAGCTATATTGCATCCTGGTTTAAAAGATTCACTTTTTTTTAAGATTTTTTTTTGTTTTGTTTTTTAATTTTTTATACATTTTTTAATTTTAAGCTTTTTTATTTAAACATATAATGTAACCCCACCACCCTCTCCCGACGCCCCTCCCCCTGCCCCTCTCAGTTTGTTTTGACATTAAGAGTCTCTTGGTTTGGGGCACCTGGGTGGCTCAGTGGGTTAAAGCCTCTGCCTTCCGCTCAGGTCATGATCCCAGGGTCCTGGGATGGAGCCCCACATCGGGCTCTCTGCTCGGCAGGGAGCCTGCTTCCCTCTCTCTCTCTCTGCCTGCCTCTCTGCCTACTTGTGATCTCTGTCTGTCAAAAAAAAAAAAGAGTCTCTTGGTTTGTCTCCCTCCCGATCCCATCTTGTTTCATTTATTCTTTTCCTACCCCCTTAACCCCCACCCCCGTTGCATCTCCACTTCCTCATATCAGGGAGATCATGAGATAGTTGTCTTTCTCCGATTGACTTATTTCACTAAGCATGATACCCTGTAGTTCCATCCATGGTGGCATCACAATTCCAGACTTCAAACTCTATTTTTTTAAGATTTTATTTATCTATTTGACAGAGAGCGATCACAAGTAGGCAGAGAGGCAGGCAGAGAGAGAGAGGAGGAAGCAGGCTCCCCGCCGAGTAGAGAGCCCGATTTGGGATTCGATCCCAGGACCCCGAGATCATAACCTGAGCCGAAGGCAGAGGCTTAACCCACTGAGCCACCCAGGCGTCCTAACAGAGTCACTTTTAGAAAGAGAGACGTTTGCCCTCAAATTAATAGTTCTTATTGAAATTCCATCTGGATTTTTTTCATTTGTAATAGTTCCTAAAGTTCATCAGGGCAAATAAATCCACAAAAAGAGCTGATAATTTTTGAAAAAGAGAACAAAGTGATCTGCCTTGCACAATATCTAATGTGTGGTTAAAATTGCAATAATTAAAACCCTATGGTACTGGCAGAAAAATAGGCAAGTATATGCAAAGGACAATATAAAATGTGCAGAAAACTCTGTGATAAATGGACTTTTATAGAGAACAGTGATGGCTTTTCAAATCCAGGGGGAAACTGTAGTTTGAGCCATAAATGCTATCAGACAGTGGTCTGTGTGGGGAAAAGGATATTTGTATACTCGTGCCACATGCAAATTTAATTCCAAATAGATTACAGAACTAAACATAGAATTATAAAATACAAACAAAAAACCTCAAAGAAAAAATGAGTGTGTGTGGTTTTTTAACCATCTTGGGACGGGAAAAAGTTTCTTCTGCTTCCCAGTGTTGGCAGATCAGAGCACATAAAATATTAAGACTTCCTGATGATGGTGCATCTGCCTTCTGCTTAGGTCATGATCCCAGGGTCCTGGAATCAAGCCCCACGTTGGGTTCCCAGCTCAGCAGGGAGCCTGCTTCTCCCTTTGCCTCTGCCCTCCCCCCCCCCCCCCTGCCTTTTTCTCTCTCTCTCTCTCTCTCTCTCTCTCCCCCCCCACCCCAAATAAATAAATAATCTTAAAAAAAAAAAAAACTTTAAGAGAAAATTTTCCAGCATCTACGACCAGCAAAGTCTCACTATTTGTTACGTACGTAAGAATTTCCTGCAGGGGCACCTGGGTGGATCAGTGGGTTGAGGCCTCTGCCTTCAGCTCAGGTCATGATTCCGGGGTCCTGGGATGGAGCCCCATATGGGGATCTCTGCTCAGCGGGAAGCCTGCTTCCCTTCCTCTCTCTCTGCCTGCCTCTCTGCCTACTTGCGATCTCTGTCTGTCAAATAAATAAATAAAAATCTTGAAGGAAGGAAGGAAGGAAGGAAAGAAAGAAAGAAAGGGAGGAAGGAAGGAAGGAAGGAAGGAAGGAAGGAAGGAAGGAAGGAAGG